>JAWQFJ010002336.1:190820-225820 GCA_034096865.1 Theodoxus fluviatilis
GATGTTTGCCGGAGTGTCCCAGTGTACAGTGATGTTGAAGGATGTTTGCCGGAGTGTCCCAGTGTACAGTGATGTTGAAGGATGTTTGCTGGAGTGTCCCAGTGTACAGTGATGTTGAAGGATATTTGCTGGAATGTCCCAGTGTACAGTAATGTTGAAGGATGTTTGCCGGAGTGTCCCAGTGTACAGTGATGTTGAAGGATGTTTGCTGGAGTGTCCCAGTGTACAGTAATGTTGATGGACGTTTGCTGGAGTGTCCCAGTGTACAGTAATGTTGAAGGATGTTTGCTGGAGTGTCCCAGTGTACAGTGATGTTGAAGGATGTTTGCTGGAGTGTCCCAGTGTACAGTGATGTTGATGGACGTTTGCTGGAGTGTCCCAGTGTACAGTGATGTTGAAGGATGTTTGCTGGAGTGTCCCAGTGTACAGTGATGTTGAAGGATGTTTGCTGGAGTGTCCCAGTGTTCAGTGATGTTGAAGGATGTTTGCTGGAGTGTCCCAGTGTACAGTGATGTTGAAGGATGTTTGCCGGAGTGTCCCAGTGTACAATGATGTTGAAGGATGTTTATTGAAGCAAACTCATGCATAGTTGTTGAGAAAGCACTGCTGCTGTTGTTATTATTGACTTGTGCTTGTGTTGACTGCCGTGTATTTTACTGCCTATTGTTTTGGTATTGACAGCGTTTTTGTTTTCTTCCCATTGTTTTGCATTGACAGGTTTCTTGTTGTTTACTGACTGGCCTGTTGTTGTTGTCAGGGTGCTGTTGGAAAGGCTGATTGTGAACAGGCCTCATCCTTGGGGTTTGCTGATCACCTTCATTGAACTCATCAAAAATCCCACCTACAAGTTCTGGGGACATGAGTTCGTGCACTGCGCACCCGAGATAGAAAAGTGAGTTGCCAAGGTCTCCCTCTATCTGTCCTGTAGCTGTCAGCTGTGTTCCCCAAATGCAACTCCTGTGGGTGGCAGGGTAAGAATAGAGCCACTTCATCACCTTGGGACATTTGTAAAAGGGGAATAACCAGGAAAATGGAGGTATGACTTGCTCTCTCTAACCAGCTTTTGTAATTTTCATGACCAGTGGTTTTGTGTAGCCTACAAAGGTTGATGGACCATAAAACTCCATCCATCCCTCCCATTCATCCCATCCATCCATCCCATCCCATCCATCCATCCCATCCCATCCATCCCATCCATCCATCCATCCCATCCCATCCCATCCCATCCATCTATCCCATCCCATCCCATCCATCCATCCATCCCATCCATCCATCCCATCCCATCCCATCCCATCCATCCCATCCCATCCCATCCATCCATCCCATCCCATCCCATCCCATCCCATCCATCCCATCCCATTCCATCCATTCCATCCATCCCATCCATCCATCCATCCATCCCCTCCCACCCATCCCATCCCATCTATCCATCATCCCATCCCATCCCATCCATCCATCCATCCATCCATCCCATCCCATCCCATCCCATCCATCCCATCCCATTCCATCCATCCCATTCCATCCCATCCATCCATCCATCCATCCATCTATCCATCTATCTGTGCCCCCAAATGGAAAGGTTAGAAAAGTCATGTTGCTTGGGGTGGATGGGATGGATTTGGTGTGTGTATAGGTGCTATTGTGCATTTATTTATGTGTCTGCATGTGTTTCTCAGTGTGTTTTTCTGTGTGTTTTTTCCTCTCTCTCTCTCTGCTTGTGTGTGTGTGTCTTTGTGTGCATTTATATGCCTTAACCATTTACAAAGCAGTTCAATCATTTACAGATTGATCCATTTCTGCAAAAATGTTCGAGTTCGAGAGCAAGCATGGTATCGGGTATGTGGCAGCCTTTCATCCCATAACAGAATCTGTTGGATCTGAATGATCCGACCCTGTCCTGATTCCCTCCCAGTAGCCTCTGTGGATGTTGGGGTGGCCCCTGGCTGAGCTGAAGCTAACGGAGCGGAGCTAACGACCAGCAGCCGGGGCCTCCAGCAGATCTGAGGACATCAAGCGGCAATGGCCATACATTACCCTTGTGCAGAGGATAGTAAACCTGTGATACTCTTTCGGATATACATGGATCAAGTCTGATTTCTTGCTAGGATGTTGTGGAGAGGTGTGTGGGGGAGAGAGAGAGAGATCTTAACTTTAACACTCAGCTAAAATGTGTACTTGATCTTAATTTTTTGTTTGTGTTTTTATTTGGTGGGTTTGGGTGGGGTTTCGCAACTCGATGGGGGGGACAATGCTTGCCTGTTTTCTGTCCCAATTGCTAAGAATCTCTCATGGCTGTCATCTGCGCCTGTGCTTGAATCTCTATCAGTAGTGTGAAGTGTGAATATGCAGAAGCAAAGAGAGACTTTTCGCCTGTTGCAGACTATTTGAGTCGGTGGCCCGGTCCTGTATGCAAGCCAAACAGAATAGCTTGCGGGAGCAGGAAACGCCTGAGGCTCACCACTGATGCAGAAAGATGAACCCCAGCTTGATGATGGAAGTTTCTGATGACAGTTGTTGTGTTGGTGATTGTATTTTTCTACAGACTGATTGACTTGGACATAACTGGTGTATCTTTTAGGACAGCATGTACAGTACAGATTTACGTACGTAAGCATAGAAAGTAGGATGTTTACCTTTTTTTAAGTTTAGTATCAATTCCTGCTCAAGGTGGGTTTCCCAAGCTGACGGGTGATTCATTCTTCTGGGGCGGAAAGGATTAATCATTGATGCTTTGAAAACAGCACCAGGGTCGACAGGGTATGTTGACTGACTTGCTGCCTTCAGTGAGGGTGGGAGGACAGGAAGGAGAATGGCAGGAAGTGGTGCAGGAGTGTTTTGTGTGCGTGTGTGTGTGTGTGTGTGTGTGAACCCTCTCACACAGGAGCAAGGATCCCCTAGCCGAAGTTTGGACCGATGGGTGTGTCCTTGCTGATGGTGGGACGCGGTGCCTGCTGTGTCTTGCTCCGAGGAACGGTGGAGTTTCTTGCCTGTGGGGCCATCAGGCAGACCTACCCTACCCAGTGTTGTTGTTTTTTTTTGGCTGAGCCTGTGGTGAGACCAGTAGTTTTAGGTGCAGTGCACATTGCTTTCTACGGATCTGAATCCTTTTTTCTTTTTTCCTCTCACCCCCACCCCCATTTGCTTTTTTCATTTCTAAGTTCTTCATTGTGTTCTTCACTGCCAGGTTGGGCATTGGGGTCAACTGTGCTGAATGCACACATGCCTAGTCAATGGCGTGTGTGTGAGATGAGTGGGTGACCCCATGACCAGTCGGATGATCTTCATGGGATGTATTTGATGTATCCAGTCCCATTTGAGTGTCTTTGAGAGGTACAAAGCTCTAGCTCTTTTAATCATGTTTATCCATTGTGAACAATCCAGTGCAAACTGTCCATAGCTGAATTATGCTTCTATAGTGTGTGATGGGGATCGGATTGTCTTGTATTTGTACATACCACATACTTACCACCAGGTAAATAAATTACTTTATCATTTGGTCATATGGATGTGTGACACTTTTTTTGCCATTGGAGACTGTCAGCTTGCTACTGTCTTTAGGTGTGAAATTGGCTTTATAAAAAAGGAGACTTATCCTCACCTTTGCCACTAGTTTTGCTTTCTTTCTTTGTGTATGCATGGAGTATTGGGGAAGAAAGTTCCCTGAGCACGAGAGCACAGGTGTGCTTCTGCAGGGGTCATGTTGCCCCAAGTAGGTAGGGGCCTGGCAAGCAGGCAGGCAGGCAGGCAGGCAGGCAAGCAAGCAGGCAGGCAGGCAAGCAGGCAGGCAGGCAGGCAGGCAAGATGTCATGTGTGCTCAGTGTGGAAAGTGTGAGGAGTGAAACAAGGCAAGATGTCATGTTTGCTCAGTGTGGAAAGTGAGGAGTGAACCAAGGCAAGATGTCATGTGTGCTCAGTGTGGAAAGTGTGAGGAGTGAAACAAGGCAAGATGTCATGTTTGCTCAGTGTGGCAGACCTGTTTACTCTCCCGATTTTAGCGGGAGACTCCCGATTTCAGACCCTATCTCCCGACCTCCCGCTAGCTTCGTAAATCTCCCGATTTTTTTTTTCCACTGATCTCCCGAAAATTAAAAATTTTGAAAGGTTTATTTCATTTCCGAAGCATTTACATGACGATCCGAACTTTCTACCGCGCCACTGAAGGTCATTCCGCAGATCTGCAGTACAATTGTTTTGATTAGTTGAGTCAGGACCTTCGTCCAATCGAGAGCCAGTTTACAACCTGGAATAGCCGCCATTTTGCTTGACCGATCTCAATGAAGATGGCGTCCATTGAAAACTCGCGAAACCGATTCTGAATCCGACAGTGAGCGTGACACAGAGGATGAGAAAAGAAAGTCCACTCTTGTCAGAAGCAGAAAGAGAGCAAAGTACAGCGCAAAGTGGAAGGCTGAGTGGAAATCGGAATTCCCGGCATTTCGCCCATCGTCGAAATCGAAATCACACGCGTTTTGCACGGCAGCGGCTTAGGACAGAGAACAACCGGAGCCGGCTACAGGGGAGCCGAAATAACTTTTTGCACGCTACGTATTGTGTTAAATGAATATAAACAACACAACTGCCATAAAAACTCTTACAGCACCTAATGTGTCGTGTGTCTGGATAAATTCCATGCAAAGATAACGTGCAAAAGCGTAAAATAGCAGAAAGGGAGTGCCGGAGCCGGCTCCGGCACTCCCTTTCTGCTATTTTACGCTTTTGCACGTTATCTTTGCATGGAATTTATCCAGACACACGACACATTAGGTGCTGTAAGAGTTTTTATGGCAGTTGTGTTGTTTATATTCATTTAACACAATACGTAGCGTGCAAAAAGTTATTTCGGCTCCCCTGTAGCCGGCTCCGGTTGTTCTCTGTCCTAAGCCGCGTGTGTTTTGCACGTTCTGCAAAAAAGACATCAACGTGAGCCACGGAGGCAAGAATGACATTTCTAAGCACTTGAAATCGGAGGTCCACAAGTCTAATGAAGATGCAGCTGCACGTACAGGATCCATAGGAAAATATTTTGTGACTGCACCGAAGGCTTCAGTGGACGACCTTGACTCGCTTGAGAATGCAACGACTAGGGCAGAGGCAACAATGTGCCAGCAGAGATGGGACTTATCAGCGTTTCAGCTGATTTCTGAGTTTTTTTATTCCACTTTCAGCTGATTTTTATTCAATTTTTATGCAGTTTGTGACCTGGGATGGTACACATATCTAACCCTTATCGTGGTAAGCGCGACTAATTCAATTGCGCCGTTCATGGGCGAGTCGAAACTCCTCGCGTAGATCGACTCTGACGCTGAGTAAATTGACTTTTGCAACTGGATTACTGTGTTGTACTTTAAATTTCATTGCAACTGGATTACTGCATGTACTCTCAAGTTTCATGCAATTAGATTACTGGGTGTACTTCCAAGTTTCATGCAAACTGGATCACTGGTTTGGATGAGACTGCTTGCCGCAATTGGACACACTGTGAATGTGCCTCCTACCTTCACCAGTGATTTGGTGGGGTTTTTTTTGCATGAAAGGGTATTCATGTAATGATGTATATAGCAATTTTCTGGATGTTTTTGTAGTATTGCTGGTTTGAGGTAAGTTTTTGAAAATGTTTGTGTAGTGTGTAATGCCTTCTTGTGTCTCATAATGACAAAAATCAGTAGAATTTTTCTGTTTTATTACAGACAAATTATCAAATCATGAATGTAGGAGACAAACTTTACTGCAGACTGTTTTCATGTTGAATTATCCACATATTGATGCTATTCAGTTCTACATTTGCAATAATTTGAGGAATATTGGTTAAGATGAAAGAGTATAGGTAATCAGAATTACTTCATTTTGCCTCTCTAATACCTGGATCATCGAATTTACATGGTAATTTAAAGAGTGCATTTTTGGTCAAAGAGAATGATACATTAGTATGCACAGATGATTAAACCAAACATCCAGTAGGGTTTATAGGGTATTTACCCACTATTGCATAGTGATTTATCTGTATTATTTCTCAAGGAGTGAAAAACCCACAAATGTTTACCATATAAAATTTGACCGAAAAAAATCAGGATTTGAATAAAGACTATAAACTGCACACCAAAATATTTTTCATTCAATTTCAAGCATTTTGTGTTATTACTTTATGTGTCTATCTGTAACAGTTCATCAGCAATCTCAAAGTTAATGAAAGGTGTGCATGTTTGCCTAATTTGCTCGTGTTTTAGCACCGCTGTAAGGGCTAAAAATAAAAATCTCCCTCTTTTGATTGAAATCTCCCTATTTTTGAGTCCCCATCTCCCTATTTTGCACAACTTAAGGTAAACAGGTCTGGTGTGGAAAGTGTGAGGAGTGAAACAAGGCAAGATGTCATGTTTGCTCAGTGTGGAAAGTGAGGAGTGAACCAAGGCAAGATGTCATGTTTGCTCAGTGTGGAAAGTGTGAGGAGTGAAACAAGGCAAGATGTCATGCTTGCTCAGTGTGGAAAGTGTGAGGAGTGAAACAAGGCAGGATGTCATGTTTGCTCAGTGTGGAAAGTGAGGAGTGAACCAAGGCAAGATGTCATGTTTGCTCAGTGTGGAAAGTGTGAGGAGTGAACCAAGGCAAGATGTCATGTTTGCTCAGTGTGGAAAGTGTGAGGAGTGAACCAAGGCAAGATGTCATGTTTGCTCAGTGTGGAAAGTGTGAGGAGTGAACCAAGGCAAGATGTCATGTTTGCTCAGTGTGGAAAGTGTGAGGAGTGAAACAAGGCAAGATGTCATGTGTGCTCAGTGTGGAAAGTGTGAGGAGTGAAACAAGGCAAGATGTCATGTTTGCTCAGTGTGGAAAGTGTGAGGAGTGAAACAAGGCAAGATGTCATGCTTGCTCAGTGTGGAAAGTGTGAGGAGTGAAACAAGGCAAGATGTCATGCTTGCTCAGTGTGGAAAGTGTGAGGAGTGAAGCAAGGCAAGATGTCATGTTTGCTCAGTGTGGAAAGTGTGAGGAGTGAAACAAGGCAAGATGTCATGTGTGCTCAGTGTGGAAAGTGTGAGGAGTGAAACAAGGCAAGATGTCATGCTTGCTCAGTGTGGAAAGTGTGAGGAGTGAAACAAGGCAAGATGTCATGCTTGCTCAGTGTGGAAAGTGAGGAGTGAAACAAGGCAAGATGTCATGTTTGCTCAGTGTGGAAAGTGTGAGGAGTGAAACAAGGCAAGATGTCATGCTTGCTCAGTGTGGAAAGTGTGAGGAGTGAAGAGGATGCACATAACAATGCCTAGTCATAGTAATAATGATGGGTACCAGTGGCCTCATGGATCAAGATGGTTGAAGAACACCGAGGTCCTGAGTTCAATCCTTGCTCCAGGCAGGAAAAAATGGGTTTGAAAATATGTAGACACCAGTTTACATCCCTCACAATGGTGGAATATTTTAAGATCAAGTTCCCTTCATTCACTTTGTACTTTTGGGGAAGGAGAAGAGGTTCCTTTCAATACCCACCAATGCAGGAGGGCAAGGACAAATACATGTATGTTCACACAGGATTGGACGTCGGGTCTCTTTAAGGGTGATGTGGTGAAAAAAAATTGGCTACTGAACAGAAAGGAGGAAATGGCACATGGGGACAAGGAAGCCGTGGCATGCTACTATCAAGCCAACCAACCACACAAGGATGGAGAAAAGGAATCTCTGGATGTCCTACAACCCTGTTGATCAAATAAGTGAACAAGAGATTACTGGACCAACAGAACAATCATTTGATACAAGCTGCTGAGCCCTCTCGAACACCATCAAATGGAGGAAACGGCAAGCCACAACAACAATCATGGAGGTACCAATGCCTCGGTAGTCCAGCTGCCCTGCCATGAGTCCTGACACTCAGAAAATTTTCAGCTGGGATACACACCAGAATCGTGAGGATGAATACATGACTTGCTCTGCATGTACAGGGAGGACATTACAGATAGTAAAGCAGCACGCAGGTGGCCGGCAGAGATGGGACTGAAAGCAGAAACAGAAGTACTTCTCTCCACTGTACAATTTCAGTGCTGTACATAATGGCACACAAAACAAATATAGGGAAAATCTTGATGGATGTGGACTGGGCAGACCAAGATACTGTGCTACATCTACTGTTGAGCAATAGCAGGCAGAGAGTATGTCAGGAGGCATAAAGATGTAGCCAATATCCAACATGGCATCAGCGAAGATCCAACATGGCATCAGCTAAGAGAACAATTACAGAACACCAGAGAGACTTAAACAGAAAGCACCAACTAGAAACATTACAGAGATGGCTGAAGTCTACACTCTGGGACTTCAAAGTAGAACTGTTGAGTATTCACAGCAAGGAGACAACTTGAGTGTACTTGATAAAAGGAACTAAACAGCAAATGTAATTTTAACAATCCTAAACGACAAGAACTTGGAAACCAATGAATTTGAGAAGATGTTTTAAAGTGCCAAGACCTCCAACTGGCACAGACAAGCGTCTCTCTTCACAGCTGCCCTCTGGTACAGTGCCCACATTCTCCCAAGAGCAATCTTCTTCCAGAAACCTGGTAGGATTCAGAGACTGAGGAACAAAAGATCACCAACCAATAGAGGAGTTATGGATGATGATAACGGTAACTATAAGTCAGCACCTCTCTTTAAAAAGATGCCGTCCTCTGCAATGCTCACATCTCTGTAAGCACCTTGGATCTCCCAGAAACTTGGTAGGATTCTGAGTCATAGGAACAAAACATCACTGACCAGCAGAAGGGGGAAAGACTTCCATAAATGGACTCGTCCGAGGAGAGGGGTGTAAACAAGACGTCCAAGCTGGTGGGAAACAAACTGGCAGGACACAAAACCCGATTGGTTGCATTTTACGGTTGTTGTTTTTCTTCGAATCGTCAAATCCTTTTGTCATTCTATTAATAACCGCAAATTCACTGAGAATTAATCAACCAAGATCGCTTGCCAGTCAGATGCTGTTGCTTGCTAGCTTGTATGGCCAGCCAGCTGGGCAGTCTTTCCACACCCCTCCTCGGACGATCCCCCTGTGGGTTCGGGGTAAGAATTGACCCACTGTGTCTCCCTACTCGATTCGTAAAAGGCGAATAACTAGGGACATCGCGACGGGATTTGCTCTAAACTGTTCTAGTGATTTTTGTGCTTCATGGCCTTACATAGCCTACAAAGGCTGGCAGGCTCTAAAACTCTATATCCACCCATCTCTGCCTGGTTTACCATCAGCTTATTTGTCACACCATGAAATAGTGGACAGTGCATGCCAGACAGAATACATACACACAGATCTGTATGAGACTGGGTCATTTATTGAGATTTTACACTGAAGATTCACATCCACTACGTACATTGTATAAAAAGACAAAGGTACAAGCTGCACATGATCCAATAAGTAGAAGTCAGGGCATACATAATACTGGACAAAACTAAAACTGAAAAGATCTAACATTACGTGGAGAGGAAAAAAAAGTGCACATAACCAGAGCACTAGGCTTGAGAATGCTCAATTGTGTAATGTTACCGAAGGGTTTTTATGTACTTGCTGATCAGTCTGCTAAAAAAGTTTCCTAGTGGTAAGGTAGCTTGAAGTGTCAGTAATGTGATGAACACAACCATTTTTTAATGAAGTGCAAGCCTTATGCAAGGACAATGGTTAGAAAGGAGTCGTCTACAAGACCTTTTCAGTGTATTTACACCTATACATCTATAAAATACGCCCTTGTATCCTGCACAGTAGTGACCTTATATATATGCATCAAGTCTCTGCAAAGATGGGACGAAATCTGATAAAACCAAAATGGTTTTCTTTAAATGCAGTTGGTAATTCAAACATGTATATATATGTAATATCTTCTGCATTGAATTTCACTTTAAATGCAACCAAAAATAGTTTTTAAAGATGATATACCATTACAAATCGGCAAAAATCATCCTCAGCGAATACAACCTGCAAATCGCATATGAGATATGTACCTTTAAATGCCAAACTGAGAAAGACAAAAAAGAATATTGCACACTTTGAACAATTAAGCCTTGTAAGCATAAGAAATCTTATTCATAGAAATAAATAGCACCAATGAATTCAACAATTCCAGTTATTTATCTTAAAGTGGAATGCATGCTTGACAGAAACAGCAAAACAGTTCAATAACTTGAATGGGTTATCCAAAAGATGGAACAGTAGACAAATATACTTGGACACACACTTTCCACTCGGAACAGAGATCCACACAATCATCTTGCAGTTAAATATAATACACAAATTGAGAGGGGTCCACATCAAGGTCTTGTCCAAGCTAGCAGTAAAAATTCATGAGTAAGAAATGATAGAAGTGTGACCCAATTGAGGATAAATTTTTATTTTTATTTCTGAGTTCTCTGACTAGCAGCACACATATCATGTGCAAATTAAATTATTCCCACCACTCCACCCAAAATTCTACTGCTTTCACTGGAGTTTGATAGCACCTTGGATTTTCCCAATTCTCGTGGTAAATCTTCAAGACCAATAACCCAAGATAAATAACATTCACAAAGGCCAGGCCTAGCATTTCAGTCTGTCCAGCCACTCCCAGGTGGACGCACATGTGGTCAGGGTTTCTCCTGGTTGAGCCCAGGCCCCCAAAACCAAGCAGATGAGTTGTGATTACAGCAGAAAAGGAGGAACACTTACAGTAGTCACAGCTTGTTGATCTGTTGACATGAAAGCTCTGTCCCTAATTAGCACTATATAAGCCTTGAATTTATTTGTGTTGCAAAGGAGTTCTGCAAGTTTCCTGCGTGGGAGCATGCTAGGGCAGTGCTCTATGACAGCAAGGGCTGGAGGAGGGTGGCATTGGATGCTATATGCTAAACCTGAACATTGAGATTGAAGAAGAAAAGCAGACAGCTGACCCAAACCTTCACTGGGCAGCAAGGGGCAGTTTGGGGCAGCATGCAAGGGGCAGTTTGGGGCAGCATGCAAGGGGCAGTTTGGGGCAGCATGCAAGGGGCAGTTTGGGGCAGCATGCAAGGGGCAGTTTGGGGCAGCATGCAAGGGGCAGTTTGGGGATGCATGCAAGGGTGCACTGTAACAGCTCCTCCCAAAAAAGGAGCTTGTTTCTGGTCACCCAACTGACCCTAAATTTAGCCATTGACCCTACACTTTCTTCTCACTGCTGGAAAAAAAATCCCTGCAAAGACACAAATAGTGCACACCTAATATGTGACCCTCCATCACAAAATGAGTCACTCATTGCATTTTAACATTTTGATATTTGTATGTTTTCAAAAAGAGCACACAACAAGCTTCTCAATGGTGCAATAATCATGAACATATGACTACCCTACACGATTTCACATGACTTTGAAGATCGACACCCTAAAAATACGTTTTTTGAGAAAAACGCTTTTTAAGTTTACATACATTATTCCCCCCTTTTCCCTAGCAACCCTTATTCTAAACTCATACAATTTGCCACAAAGATGAAGCAGTGGATTTTGGCTTTGGTTGGCAGCCTAGGGTATTCCCCCGTCGATCTGCTGCAGTGGTGGCTACGAAACTTTGAGAAAATGCTTGATGTTGACGATCGGTTCGCGGACGTTTTCTTGTAAATGATTTACAACCACACTCAAAAAACATCATAAAGCATACTCTTACATGTTGATTTCAAACACAAAACTTACTCATACAATGAAGAAGGGACTAGAGAAGCAAAACACCTCCAAATCTCGAAGTCGACCACTACAACCCCCACCTCCTTTGTGGGCGGTTTGCGCAAAATGACTCGACTGCGCAACCGACTCATTTAGCGATGGAGAGTCACATATTTGTCAAACTTTCACTGGGCAGCAAGGGGCAGTTGGGGAATGGCCGCCTAAGTGCAATATAACATTAGGAAAAAAAAGTGTGTTTCTGGCCAGCCGACCAACCCTACATTTTGCTACTGACCCTACACTTTTTGTTTTTCACCACTGGTAAAAAATCCCTTCCTCTCTACCTTTTTTCTTTCTTTGCCATGGTTACCTGAATTCATATTTTAAAAAGTTCCTTAAAAAAAAAAATTTTTCTTTCTTTTGCCATGTTTCCTGAAACATACATATTAAAAAAGTTATCAGGAAATATTACATGTTAATCCGGGAGCAAAATGGAAAAAGAAGTCTACTGTTCAACAGGAAGATTTTTAGGGCTTCAAGAAAAAGGGAGACATGCAGAGCTGTCCCCAGCACTGCCTGTGGACATTGATCAAACTCAAGGAGCCACCCCTTGGGGGTAAGAATAGACCCACCACATTTTCCCACTCCACTTGTACCCAGTGAATAACTGGGGAGATCTTTTCTTGCTCTTACTCCGACCTGCACTCACGACACTGACATGAGCCATGGCCTTACAGAGCCTGCACTCAGGACACTGACATGAGCCATGGCTTTACAGAGCCTGCACTCACGACACTGACATTAGACATGGCCTTACAGAGCCTGCGGAGGCTGAACTGCAGCAAAACTTCATTCACCTCTAGGAGCCATGGACAAGAATGGCCGAGCTTGCGAATGTTTCTGGTGTGGGAAGAAACGGCTGTATTGGACGCCTTTCACTGTAGAGAACCACTGGCAAGAGGACAAGACCACAAACAGGGGAATCTTGACTGAACAAACATTTCCCCCCTTTTTTCCTAACAATGATATTCACGTCTCCTTGAATCTTACACACATCAAACATGAAATCACGCACATTTCACATCGAACGCACATTTCACATCAAACACTTGCAAAACAAATCAAAAAGGGTGGGTGGGTGGGAGGGGGGGGGGGGGGGGGGGAGGGGGGGGGTGGGAGGGGGTGGGAGGGGGGGGGAGGTGAGGGGGTGGGAGGGGCAAAGGAGATGTGGGCATGTAGGACGATGGGGGTGGGGGGGTGGGTTGTGTAAATTTGCAAAGGAAATAAAATGCCATGACAGAAAGCACTCAACACTCAACAAGAGTATTATGCAAAAATTATGCAAAAATATCCACAAGGCAAAGGAGGGCACACTTGAGTAACGACTTTGCTTTAAAAAAAAAAAAATTTCCCCTCCTCAGAATGCACATGCTTTGTTTTCAAAGTTTGGTCCCATCACTATCTCTCCTGTTTGTTTTTGCTCCACATGAAAATGTTCATGAAATTTTGGCTGCATCACATTTGTTGTACTGCCACAAACTGGCTGAAGCTCATTATTATTATATATAAAACACCATCGACACTTTGAGATGCATTAAATCTGATTCATTCAAACACATCGCACAAACCCAGCACACATTTGTAACACAATGTGTTGAACAGCTACGAAAAATGCAGAGATGAACTACAGTAGAAGATATAACGAAACTATTAATAGAAGAAAGAAAAAAAAAGTCCGGGCCTTCAGAAGGGATTGAACCAGTGACCTCTAGGTTAATGTCCAAGTGTTTTGTAATGTGAACGGTGAGGTGAATGGAAAGGTGAAGTGGTCAGACTTGACCTAGGATGTGTGGATGCCCAGGACACGATTCCTGAATATGAATTCCATTCCTGTCCAAGCTGCAGCGGCTGCTCCTGTAGCCGACATGGGAAAACAACTGCTGATACGGAAGCCTGTATAAAAGCTAAGTTGTGACTAAGATGTATATATAAGCTGGCTCAAAGTTGCTGTGGAAATTTTCAAGCAATCCCCCATCAAAGTCATCAGGAGTCTTAAGTGGCGTCTTTATTTATGTTACTTTACACTAAAGTAATCATATTTACATCAACTATATGTGCCATAAACATGCCCTTTTCTCTGGAATGAGTATAAAGAACTGAATAATTTTTGTGGTTGAAATGTATGGGTTTGTCAAATATTGACAAGTTAGACAAATTTTTTCATACATGTGCGGTCATAGCTATGTGCACAAGCATAAACATTTACCATAACCATTGTGACTGTTATCAAGACGGCATCTGTCATCCCCACCAACATCAAAAGCTTGCCTTCTTCATTTTCCTTCACTTTCACGTGACACCATCCCGATCCCTGGGTCAGCAACAATCGAAATTTGGGCAAAACTGTGGTCAAAAAGGTTAAGAATTCATGCAGGTCAATCTATTTTTCAGCCCTCCTGTTCATCACTTCAAAAATCTGCTAAAAACATCCCCCAACATAATTTAATCTGAACTCTCCCACCCCAACAGGCTCACATCTTTCAAATTGAAAATGCACCATGGGCTAAGTTTTCCAAAAAGTCCTATGCACACAATTACCCCCTTTCAGGCCATTTTTCTTCTTTTACACACATCCCATCCCCTGCTGGTGGGTCCCTCATGCCCAACCCCCACCCCCAAATTATCTGGAAAAAAATATTGAGCTTAAAACACTTAATGTAGCTTTTCAGATAACAAACTAATATTCCTCAAAGCCATGGCAGATCTAGCTCTCTGGGTATTTCTCACCACCATAGTTAATACATTTAGCTATTTGCCGTGATGAGATTCTTCACTTTCCATCCTTCCTTGTTCAGTGAAACTATTGGCTGATTTCATTTTCTAACACCAATGCCATGCGGATTGCCGTCTTGGCTACCATGGTGACCACAGGCTTCAGTGAAATGAGGGTGGGAGTGCTTGTTTTACCCTAAGGCAGACCATGATGTACTCTTGATGCCTACTTAGCTGTAAACTCTTTCCTGATTAGACGCTTCTCAGCTATGCAGCTTCATTACTGGGTGACATAAACTTAAGTCTTGCATGTCTCTGTTCTCCATTATTCGTTTTGCTACCTGATTCAGGTTTTGACACTGCTCAGAATATTCTTATTAGATGCAACTCTTAGAATAAGTGTGGGTAAAAGTTTTTGTTGCTCTGTTTCGGCAATTCCCGCCAGCATGTAAATGATGTATTATTTCTTTGTGGTGACTGTAGTCAGAGATGGGTTAACAACAAAACACAATAAGGGCTTGAAAGGTATAAATGCACAGCAGGAATAAAAATAGTCACAAAAACTTGAGTACAAAACACCCATCCGCGAGGACAAGGTAGGAACCACACCTTTCATTGTGGAAGGTGCAGTTATATTGCAAAAATCATTCAATGTTTGTTCATTAGAAATAGCACACAAACTGGTTTCAGAAAGTTCTGACCTCAAGAAGTATTGATAAAGTCCTGGACAGCACTGTTTTTCAGAAAAGGTATTGTGGCTTTTTTAATCATTTCAAGGTAGAAATCTTTTCCTTTGTTCTCACTTTCCACCCTTAAATATCCCCCACCTAAATAAACAAACATACAAATAAATAAATGGATTTTTCACAAATTAATCAATCTAAACTTTCAGTCTTAGACTGTAACATTAGTTTGTATCTCCCCCAACTTGATTTTTAACTTTCTCATATCATAAGGTTCATTTCTTGATCTACTTTATGATCACCTTTGCTGGCTTCACGTTATCTCGCAAATAATTTAGATAATCTTTTTTACTGTTCACATCACTATCTGCATTATTTACCTCTTGTCTGCATGCATCAACATTGAAAATAAATATATTTTCACTCTTACTTCTTTCAGAGCAGCTTCAAACCACCATATGATTTCATAAGAGGCAAAAGATGCATTGTTTGAAAAAAGGCTGTGGATAAAATAGTTTGTATGGGTGCAGCCTGTGACTTCAAACCTGCAGTATTAATAATACAATCCACCAATCACAATGTGTTTCTCATTTCTTGTCGCACCATGAAAAACTGCACCGAAAATCATCTACCCATCACTCACTCGACTGCAGACACAGATGCATACTATTGCACACCAGCCAATTTTACCTTCACATCAAAACCACACTGCTTTACCTCACAGTTTCAAAGTTCAAGTTGAGACACTTTGTAACCCACCAGCATCTAATGAAATTTGAGAGCCTCCTGTCATGGAAGCAGAGACTACAGAAGTGATGAAATCAGATGTCGATGTCATCTTCTTCAAGAAGTTTCCGACGCTGGTATATTCGATGGGCAACCTTCCACTGCTTGTAGTTTAGGAAAGCTGTGGCTGCATACACCATCATGGTTCTCTCTCTCTCTCTCTCTCTCTCTCTCTCTCTCTCTCTCTCTCTCTCTCTCTCTCTCTCTCTCTCTCTCTCTCTCTCTCTCTCTCACTCTCTCTCTCTCTCTCACTCTCTCTCTCTCTCTCTCTCTCTCTCTCTCTCTCTCTCTCACTCACTCTCTCATTCAGCCACTCACCCAGCCACACACTAACTCACTCATTCATACAACAAGAACCATACAATGTTTAAAACATATAACCCTGTTGTCAATTTTGAATTATGGGAATAAGATTTTGATTCAAATGAAAAACTAACATTGGAGAGAGAATAAAATAACTGCAACATCACTACCTCCAATTAATCATCAAAAATAAAAACAAAACAAAATAAAATTCATTTTTCTTTATAAAAAAGGAACACATGCTCATGTTCACACTTTAATTTTGACCATCTCTCTAAACATTTATCGATCAATACAGGCATTCCTTGACAGGAGTAACACAGGGGACCCAGGAGGACTGAACTGCAAATTTTTTTAATATAAAATTTTTTGGGTGCACTGATCAGCAACCTGATCAAATGCTCTCGAGGAAGTTTAGTTATTGATAGAAGAAGAAGAAGAAGAAGAAGAAGAAGAAGAAGAAGAAGAAGAAGAAGAAGAAGAAGAAGAAGAAGAAGAAGAAGAAGAAGAAGAAGAATGATAATAATAACAAAATTAACATCAACGAGAAGGGCAAAGCCCATACGACTCACATGCTTGACCTTGACCTTTACTTGACCTTCAGGTGACCTTCAAGGTCAAGGTCAAACAACTACACCTAGCAATGACATCATACACTAAGAAATGCTTTCACATTTTTCCTACCAAAATACATGTGGATTTGACCCAAGGTCAAGGTCATGCAACACAAAGCTGTTAATTCAAGACATAGGAAGCACCATGGTGCTTATTGGCACTTTCTACCATGAGATATGGTCACTGTTAGTGGTTCACTACCCCATTTTGGTCACATTTCATAAAGGTCAAAATGACCTTGACCTTGATGATATGTGACCAAATGTGTCTCATGATGAAAGTATAACATGTGTACTACAATGTAATGAAGTTTGGAAGAGTTATCTTCCATAGTTCAGGGTCAAGGTCACTTCAAAATATGTATACAATCCAAATTTAAAGAGCTCCTGTGACCTTGACCTTGAAGCAAGGTCAAGTCACTGCATATGTTTTTTGACGCCTTGTCATCCTACACCATCATGCCACATTGGGTGTTGATAGACTTAATAGTCTCCGAGAAAAATCCAACGTTAAAGTTTTTTACGGGCGCCCGGACGCCAGGATGCCCGGACGGACGACACGGGTGAGTACATAGACTCACTTTTGCTTCGCATGTGAGTCAATAATAGTAACGACAACAACAATAATAATAATAATATGATTGACCCTATGACCAGGGGGTAAGAGTAAGCAGATTGAGCACCCATCATACATGGGCCACAAGTGGGGAGACAGAGGCAGCAGATTTCAGTTGTGCTCACCACACAGAACGCCAGCTGGTGGATGGTGGCTGCCGACACGCCGGTCTGGATCTTGTCAAAGAAGTCGAAGGCGCTGGCCACCAGGGAGGAGGCCACCAGGTAGAAGAAGGCAAAGAGCGAGTAGAGCAGCACATTCTGTCAAAACAAGACAGCACCGCTGTCAGTCAGTGGATGGACACATAAACAGATCTGTGATGGATAAAATAATGGATGGAGGGAGGGAGGGAGCGAGGGAGGGAGGGAGGGAGGGAGGGAGGGAGGGGAGGGAGGGAGGGAGGGAGGGAGGGAGGGAGGGAGGGAGGGAGGGAGGGAGGGAGGAAAGGGAGGGAGGGACAGAGGGAGGGAGGGAGGGAGGGACAGACAGACAGACGATGGATGGATGGATGGATGGAAGGATGGAAAGATGGAGGGATGGATGGTTGGATGGATGGATGGATGGATGACTACATAGACAAACCAATGAATGAATTAATGAAAGGTGTACAATGAACGAATGAAAGGGGTGGATTAATGAATGAATGATGATGAATGGATATGAATGACTTAACAAAATTAATGAATGAGTAAATGAATAAATGAATCAATGAATAAATGGATGAATATCAAGGAATCCACCTTATGTCTCAAACTGTGTCAGTCATCAGACCAGAATGCCAAACCATGATCTCTTCCAACCGGGGGGGGGGGGGGGGGGGGGTAGGGGGGGGGGAGGAGGGGGACCTGGAGGAGGAGGAGGAGGAGAAAGGAGGAGGAGAGAGGAGGAGGAGAAAGGAAGAGGAGGAGGAGGAGGAAGAGGAGGAGGAGGAGGAGGAGGAGGAGGAGAAGGAGGACGAGGTGGAGCAGGAGAAGCTGGAGGAGGTGGTGCAGTAAAAATAGGAGCTGGAGGAAGAGGAGGAGGAGAAGGAGGAGCAGGAGCAGGAGGAGGCAGAGCAGGAAGAGCAGGAGCTGGAGGAGGAGGAGCAGGAGCTGGAGGAGAGGAGGAGGAGGAGGAGGGTGGGGGGGAGGGGATGGGGAGGGGGAGGGGGAGGGGGAGGAGGGGATGAGGAGGAGGGGGAGGAGGAGGAGGGGGAAGAGAAAGGGGAGGAGGAGGAGGGCGGGGGAGGAGGAGGAGGAGGGAGGAGGGGAGGAGAAGGAGGGGTTGGGGGGAGGAGAAGGAGGAGGAGGAGAGGGGGGGAACAGGAGGAGGAGGAGGGGGAGGAGGAGGGGGAAGAGGAGGGGGAGGGGGAGGAGGAGGGGGAAGAGGAGGGCAGGGGGAGGGAGGGCAGGGGGGAGGAGGAGGGGGTGGGGGGGGGGGAGGAGGGGGTGGGAGGAGGAGAAGGAAGGGGGGAGGGGGAGGAAGAGGAGAGGGGGAGGAGGGGGGGGGGGGAGGAGGGAGTGAGGAGGGGGGGAGGGGGGGAAACAGGAGGAGGAGGAGGAGGAGGAGGAGGAGGAGATGGGAAGATGATGGGAAGCAACTCACCAAAAAGTTGAACTGGAAGGGGAACACGTGAATGAGGGAGGTGACGTTGGCCACTGCGGTCAGCAGACTGGTCATGAATGTCAGGATCAACACAAACAGCATGATGCGGAAGTGCCAACTCAGTGGCAGATTGAGCAGCCCTCCCTCCCGCCTGCCTGAGGTCACCAGGCAGATGAGTGTTGCCAAAGACATCAGCTGCAAATGGGTTAATAAAACTCTAGGCACGCCATTATGATAATGTGTTATACATTGAAGTTGTGTTTTGGTTCGACCCTGTGGATAAACGTCCATGCATTGACTAGTTTTGATCCACAAGTGAATATGTAAGTCCAACCTCACATGTGAACTCAGGTTACAATATTTTATTATTATATTATTTTGATATCATGCCCTTTTGTTTTGAAAAGACTGAATCCAGCATCCCAGGTCTGCAGCCCACATCTCAACTCAAGGAAATTGTTGTAGTAAGAAAAGTAACTGCTATAGTTGAAGTTTTGTCATTTGAAGGTGCAATATTTACTTTGCCACAAATGCCAAATATCCCTACTGCATTTTTTGGTAGCACAACTGTATTTTCCCCACTGGATATGATAAAAACTACCTCCAGCTAGCTCAACTGCATCCGTGCAAAGAGTTCAATAATAAGAAGTCGGTGTAATTATCATATGTAAAACCTAATTCACATGAAATCTTGCACAGACGCTACAAGTTAATTCAAGATAATCAAGATATTCAGAGTATTTATCTCCCTTGTTGTTTTCGTGAACTTTAACTATACGCACAAATAAATGAATGCTTGAGACATGAACAATGCGAACATTTCATTGTAAATATGACACATTGCAGCTGGTTTCCCGCTTGTAAAGAGAATAAATTTAGTACAAGAGACAGTTTTAGAAATAAAGGAGCTTTTCACAACTTGAAACTGCACAACGCAACGAGATACCTTTACTATACATCACGATGCATGACTTCAGTTGACCGATTCGGTCGTTTGTACTGCAGCGCACAAGATCAGTCAATTGTCAACAACAGCATGAGGCCGCGCAAGGGGCGAAACTAAGCTACCGCTTCAGAGCATGTTGAGCGACAGTCAGCAAATGAGGAAGCAAAAAAACACTCACTATTTGCAGTATGCACAATACACCCCCACACTGTCGCAGATATGACAGGTCGCAGGCGATGACAACCACTTCATTGTTTTTTATCGTTCGAGTGTCGTGATCAGCAAACGCGAGACATCTCCTCGTATGTTGCTGGCGATCATCTTTTGATGTAGAGTCCTTTCGTTCATTCGAATTCGCCTGCGGGCCGTCGTAGTAAGGGTTTGATATACTGTTGCATGATGAGGTTTCAGACTGAGGACGAAATCTTGATTCTTCTGTCAGCTCGCTCCCGAAAGAGGGTTCCTCTTCCTCCATTGCTCATTCAATTAACCCTTTAGATGTCACACATTTTGAACAATCATTTATTTCCATCATTTTCATAGCTTTTCAAAACAAACCAATATTGAAATATTTATTGTTTATATTAAATTAAATAAAAAATATCCTATGAGAAGTAAATTGACAAACTCACATTTCATGACTGCTAATCATTTTTCGAGATTTCGTATTTTGAATAAATTGGAAACCGTGCTCACGTGATTTCCAAAATGGCAGCCTTCGTGAGATAGTTGTTGGTACCTCAGTTGCCGGATTGTAACACTGCTGGAAACCTTCTGCCATCATGAGCGACAAAGATTTTGCACCGCTGACTGCAGCGGTCGTGAGAGCACTCAACGACAAGTTGTATGAGAAGAGAAAAGGAGCAGCGTTGGAAATTGAGAGGTATGTTGTCAAATGTTTGCTGACTGACATTCGGTAGCAGAAGACTCTTTTGGATACATGTGATTGCGGTTTTGGGTGTGTCGGAAGAAGTGGATGCAGCAGACTGTTCAACCGCCCGTTGCAGTTTGGATTTATTGCACGGGGACTACATCTGTATTTTAGTAGATGATGTGGTTATCTTAATAAAAACGTGAAGCATAGCGAGCACCTGTAGGCTGTTTAAAACTTCCTGCTAGTACGGCACCGAAACAAATTACAAAGCATTACGTAACATTACGTTGAATCCACTGCTTGGATTGTAGGGGATGGTGCAAACAGATTATACAACAGTGTTGTGTTTTGGGGACTCGGAGGAATCAAATAAGTAAAATAGAGAATGATTGTTTACTGATTTTGCGCAGTATCACATAGATGATTCGAGGTAATTCGAACAAAACTACATTAATTCTGAAGTGGTCTGAAAAACACGCAGGAAAACATGGTTATTCAATAAAAGTATTTTGGATTTGATGTGAAAGAAGCCTTAAGCCAATCCATCCATTGTGCATGTGACTAACAATGGATAGTTTAGTGTACAGTTTGAGCATCCATCAATGGGTGGAAAAGTCGCAATATAAAAAAGAGCACCTTTGCCTTTAGTTCTCAGACACAGACACAGACACAGACACACACACAGACAGACACACACACACACACACACACACACACACAGACACACACACACACACACACACACACACACACACACACACACACACACACACACACACACACACACACAGACACACACACACACACACACACACACAGAGACAGACACACACACACACACACACACACACACACACACACACACACACACACACAGAGGGAAAGTTGTTAGCACTGCACTTGCCAGCCAGGCCAGTTGAGTGTTGATGCTGGGACAGAGAACATGAGCACATGATTATGCAATGGTGAATTTTTTAAACTTCTAAATCTTCTTTCAGAAGGGAGTAAAATCACAAAGTAAGGTCAAACACTGAATATATGTGTATGACAGTGTTTACATTAATGGTCTTTAAGGGATGGCAGTCACTGGTTTTTATTACTGGTAAAGAATAATCCTCACTGGAAATGATGAACAAGCTCCACTCCAATTAAAGACCTCAACAATTTTGAAAGATTAAAATCACCCATTTCATGAATTCTTTGCCCAGGGTAAAAAAAGAGAGTAAAGGTGTGGCTTTTTATAGTGACTTACACCCTTTGTCTGGGTCTCAAACTGCTTTACACTTTACCCCCTGATCACTGGGCATCTTGATCAATCCTCACTGGTCCCTCACAACAAACATAGTGACAGACATTTAAGATGCACACAGTCAGGTACCAGCACCAACTCCGCTCCCTGAGGAGTATTCCAACCTGATGCTGGCGCTTGGCCGCATGCAATGGTTAATTGCACTACGTTTTTGCCAATATTGCCCTCACAGGTACCCCGTTTTACTCCTGGGTGGGGAGAAGCAATGCGAGTTAAGCATCTTGCACAAGGATGCAACTCTGGGAACCGCGCTGCTTCGAACGCCGTACCCACTGGCCGCAAGCGACTGTAGGTCCAGCACGCTAACCACTGGGCCACAGAGGGTTGCTAAATCAGGAAGATGGTTTCTATCAAAGCACTTAAAGACAAACACTGAATAGACTGGCATATTTTAATCTTGTTTTTTCCTATATCTGCAAGTGCAATCAGATATATCTTAACGAGTCTAACAACTGCTTGTAGATGTCATGACTGAAGACCTGTCTGCCCATCATCCACCA
This sequence comes from Theodoxus fluviatilis, assembly GCA_034096865.1. NCBI lineage: Eukaryota > Metazoa > Mollusca > Gastropoda > Cycloneritida > Neritidae > Theodoxus > Theodoxus fluviatilis. The sequence goes on from JAWQFJ010002336.1 coordinate 213,430, forward strand.
AACTTTATATATATATTAATTGTTCAGTTGAAGGCATTCATTCTAGAGTTGAATATTTTGTTTCCTTTTTCCTTCTTAAGGCTGTCACACATGGTGCAACAGAAACAGCTTTTGGATCATGAAATAGTTATTTCCTTGTGTGCAAGCAGATATTTCAGTGAAATTTTTTATCTCCCAGCATTTCCCTGAAACATTTCTGCCCACCAGCCACATTTCTGCCATTTTTTCTTCGGTTCGCATGCGAAATGCCTGTGTAGAATTACTGACACACATACATAGAAACTATGACTAAATGATGATGTTGATTTCTCAAAGCTTTATGTAAAATACGTCAAAAAATCGCTACATTATTCAAATCAAGATGTGTCGACATAGGCTACAGTTAAAGGTCAGCAAGGCGCTGGTATACATGATGCTACGTGGAATATCATGAAGCTTAGTGGCTCGAGGAGTGAAGAATCAAACAGGTGCAAGCACCTAGCTGAGGCCTTTTCTGCAGCCATTCTGCAGCCTTTTTGCTTGTCTTTGCTTAACTTTATTCTCCTACAAGATTATTACAATTGCAGGACGCAGCAATTATATCATTGCTGACACCAATTTTGCTCATAAGACATATTCAACGATGACACAAGTATTCATATTATGGTGATGAGTGGAGTATATTAATTTGTTTCACAGAAACAAGTTTCAGAGAAGAGAGTTTTACAGAAACAAGTTTCACAGTGTGCAAGCACCTCAGATGACAAAAATATATGTACTGTATATATATATATATATATGGATGAGGGAAAGATAAATGACATGTTCCCATTTCCCAGTGTGATACAGCCTTTATGCTAAGTACTTCATTCTGTTGCTTGTCTCATTTGCATCCATGGTTAAAAATATACATATGATTCCTTCATGTGATCTTCTTTTCTCTCCTTTTCTTGTGATATTATCAGATCAAGTTCCATTTGAAGGATTAAATTACATCCATCTGTCTGTATGGATTGGCTCTTCTAGTCATCAGCTTCTAGTGTTACTACGGGTCAGCTTCAACTTAGCAGCTGGGTTCAAGTGGACACATGTCACCAGCTAGCTAAGTGAAGGCCTTGCTAACAAAAACATATACCTAAAATAATAAAGCCAACAACAAAATATGCATATGCTTATGGTAACATGGCAAGAGAACAATAAACAGGGTCAGTTGGTAGGCCTCTCTGTCTATCTCTCTCTCTCTCTTTCTGTCTGTCTCTCTCTGTCTCTGTCTATCTCTCTCTTTCTGTCTGTCTCTCTGTATCTCTCTGTCTCTCTGTCTATCTCTCTCTCTTTCTGTCCAGATGTCTCTCTGTATCTCTCTCTCTCTCTCTCTCTTTCTGTCTGTCTCTCTCTGTCTCTGTCTATCTCTCTCTTTCTGTCTGTCTCTCTGTATCTCTCTGCCTCTCTGTCTATCTCTCTCTCTCTCTTTCTGTCTGTCTCTCTCTGTCTCTCTGTCTCTCTGTCTATCTCTCTCTCTTTCTGTCTGTCTCTCTGTCTCTCTGTCTGTCTCTCTCTCTCTCTCTCTCTCTCTCTCTCTCTCTCTCTCTCTCTCTGTGTCTCTCTCTCTCCTCTCCTCTCCTCTTCTGTCCTCTCCTCTCCTCTCCTCTCCTCTCCTCTCCTCTCCTCTCCTCTCCTCTCCTCTCCTCTCCTCTCCTCTCCTCTCCTCTCCTCTCCCTCTCTCTCTCTCTCTCTCTCTCTCTCTCTCTCTCTCTCTCTCTCTCTCTCTCTCTCTCTCTCTCTCTCTCTCTCTCTCTCGCTGTCTGAGCACTCTGGACTGATTCGTCTAATATTGATCTTTCCAGTAGTGCTCAGATGTAGACATATGTGTATCCCTTCAGGAAAGCTTGGGATTGCTGGTACCACATAGGCGTGTATATCTTGGTACTTATGCATGTGTGTGTGTGTGCATGCATGAGCATTTGTGTGTGTTTGTGTGTTTGTGTGTGTGTGTGTGTGTGTGTGTGTGTGTGTGTGTCTGTGTTTTTGTGTAAGTGGGCATGCGCTCTCTCTTATACAGTCTAATGTGATTGTGAATGATAATGCCCCTGTGAGAGAGGGGTCATGTGAATGTGGGTGAGAGTGGGACCTTACATGTATACATGTAAAAACAATCCATTCTATGAGAAGGGGAATGAATATTGGGGTGGGAGTGTGATGTGTGTGTGTGTGTGTGTGTGTGTGTGTGTGTGTGTGTGTGTGTGTGTGTTTATGCGCGTATGTGAAATGATTTGATGTTCTTTGTTTTTTTAGAGAAATGTTATGATGCAAATCAATTTAAATTCGTCAGACCTGACATCATACACAGAGAATAAAAACCTGGTGACAAGAACCTTTTAGCATGAAGTCCTCACATGTTTGACAGTCATGTGGCTAGGACTAATAAACATGATCATATGTGTACATGATAACAAGTGGGGCATGATGGAAAGGAAGGGGAGAGGGTATCAGTAAAGAACATCAGATGTGATCAGTCACATGGTGAAGTGGAGATTGCCAAGTCTAGTTGTGCAGATTTGAGGAGAAGAGGAGGCATTTGAGAGCCAGCAGCACCAATGAGCAGACTCATTCGACAACTGTTTCCTGGACCCTACCCGGAGGATCCTAATTTGGACCCAAAACTTTACAAGATTGCAGCAACTGCAAAAGACTTTAAAAGGGTCTATTGGTAAATTTATACTCAGGACTTTTCATTTGAGAACTTGAATGAGGTCAGCTGTATCTGTGCATTTATGATTGTCTTCTTCTTCTGTGGAAGAATCGTTGAAGGCTGAAAAGCGGATGGAATGCTGAAAAGTATTGCACTGTTAGACTTGAAAGGTGTAGAACTGGTGTGTGTTTTCAGATGCCTGTTTTAGTACTGATGCATCACATTCTCCTGTGGTAAAATAAAAATTGTTGTCAGAAGATGGTGAATTCACTTGATTTTGTTGTTTGGAAATAGTTCAAATATGATTTTGTTTGAGTTATGTAGGGATCTGTTTCTCTGCTGATGTGACCTTCCATTCATCCGCTGTATTATCTTAAAATTTTGTCTTGTTGTTGTTGAAGTCAGTGGCATCATTAGCAGCACTATGTGATTTTTCTGCAGACATTGTTGTTGTCATTGATGTTTGGTCTGATCTTGATTACAGCTGTTTTGGGTTGAGTTTTTTGTTGTTTTTTTTTTTTTTGCTTTGCTTTGCTTTGCTTTCCTTCTGCATTGTCCTCATTTTTCAACTGCATGTCTTCCGCTGACTTGTCCTCCTGCTCCTCCTCCCCCTCCTCCTCCTCTTCTCTCCTCCCCCTCCTCCTCCTCCTCCTCTTCTCCCCCCCCCCCCCCTCCTCTTCCTCCTCCAACTGGTGTTCTTCTGAATCCTAGTCCTCCTCTTCGTCCCTCCCTCTGTTGCTAACTTTCCTGTTGCTTGCCCTAGTGCTGATCACCATCATTCTTATTATGATCAGTGGCAGCAGCAGCAGCTTCAACTTCATCACCCTTGTTGTACTCCTTATCCTCCTCCTATTCTTTCTCCTTGTTGTCCTCCTCCTTCACCTCAGCATTCTCCTCCTACTCTTCATCATCATCATCATCATCATCATCATCATCATCATCATCATCATGTTTTGTTGTTGTTGTTGTTCTTCTTCTTCATCATTAATCTTCATTACCTTAGTTTATCCCCTTCATATATTTTATCCTCTTAATATCCTTCATCCTCTTTATCGTCTTTGTTATCGTTGTCATCATTCTGATCTTGGCCCTGTGGTGTGGTGTTGCCAGGATGGTGAAGGAGTATGTTGCCAACAACCAGCTGGACCAGATCAAGAAGATACTGAAGGTGCTTGGGGAGGATTTTGCCTCTTCACAGAATGGCAACACCAGGAAGGGAGGTCTCATTGGTCTGGCCGCCACAGCCATTGCCCTGGGCAAGGTGAGGCACGGCCCTGCAGTGAGTGGAATGGGATGGGATGGAAAGGGATGGGATGGGATGGAAAGGGATGGGATGGGATGGAATGGGATGGGATGGAAAGGGATGGGATGGGATGGAAAGGGATGGGATGGGATGGGATGGAATGGGATGGGATGGGATGGGATGGAAAGGGATGGGATGAGATGGGATGGAATGGAATGGGATGGGATGGAAAGGGATGGGATGGGATGGAAAGGGATGGGATGGGATGGAAAGGGATGGGATGGAAAGGGATGGGATGGGATGGGATGGAAAGGGATGGGATGGGATGGGATCGGATGGAAAGGGATGGGATGGATGGAAAGGGATGGGATGGTGGAAAAATCAAGAACATGACAGAGGGGCAGTGGATCCCTGATGGACTATGAAGGACATTTTGTAGCAATTGAGTTCTTCCCTTCGGGCTGGGCTTTAAAGAAAAGTGAAGATAAAAATGTTTGTTTTATTTTAATGACAAAATAACATTGAAATAAGCTTATCCTTCCTGATCAACTGTAGTGATGCTTAAAAAAGGAATTTACTTTTTTCACAGAAATTGATTGAGAGAAGAAATGGATGAAATGGTTTATTAGTGAGGCCACCTACCTATCACAATGTTAACATACGGCTTAATGATCTTATTGTACAATGGTTGTTGGCAGAATAGAGGTGTTTCACGTTTCTCAAGTTCATAATGTTACATAAATATTTCTGCCTAAGATCTTTATAAACTGGACAGATATACAGCAAGTGAAGTTCACACTCAAATTCCTCCCTACAAGCTGGAAAAACATATAATGCATCTGGGGCATCTCGATTGTAACAAAATGTATGAAGGTACAGTTAACAGAATCCAGAACAGTATTGGATGAAGACATCTTGGAATGGCTCTCTATCAAGTGCGTGATTCTCTTTTCCCTACATGGGTCTTATTTGACACTAGTCGTCTAGTGACAGTTGAAAAATCTGGCACTGCCTAAAAATGCATGTGTCCTCTCACTACAAGGTTCAAGAGCAACTATTCTTTTCAGTTCCTTAAAAAATTCTCGTTCATTTTACATCGTTTGACTAGCCTACAATCGTTCAAAACCATATTTACATAACAAATTTGTCATGTCCACTTCTCTTGATTTGAGTTCTGCATTCTGATTGATTGAGAATGAGAATATGAGGGGAGAGAGAGAGAGAGAGAGAGAGAGAGAGAGAGAGAGAGAGAGAGAGAGGCGGGCAGGCAGGCAGGCATACATGTACATGCACAGAAACAAGCAGACAGATAGACAGACAGACAGACAAGCAGACAGACATGCACAGAAATAGGCATGCAGGCAGGCGCACACACAAACAGGCAGCCAGGCAGGCAGGCAGGCAGGCAGGCAGGCAGGCAGGCAGATGGACAGGCAGGCAGGCAGGCAGATGGACAGACAGACAGACAGACAGATGAACAGACAGACAGGCAAGCAAGCAGGCAGGCTGACAAACAGAGGTAGAAAGGCCACCGCACTCTGGCGGTTGTTATAGACAAAGATTATGATTATGCATTTTGTAAAAAGGTAAAGGTGTGATTTTATATAGCAACTTTCCACCATTGATCGGTGCTCAAACCGCTTTACACTTTACCCCCTGATCACTGGGCATCTTGATCAATCCTCACTGTTTTCCAGGATTCCTGCAACCACATCAATGAGCTTGTCAAGCCAGTGATCGCCAGTTTCCAAGATGCGGACAGCAGGGTTCGCTACTATGCCTGTGAATCTCTCTACAACATCGTCAAGGTGGCGAGGGGCTCGGTTTTGCCTTTCTTCAACGAGATCTTTGATGGCTTGAGCAAGGTAGAGGACTTTTACTCCACTGTTGAAATGGATGGATGGATGGATGGATGGATGGATGGATGGATGGATGGATGGATGGATGGATGGATGGATGGATGGATGGATGGATGGATGGGTGGGTGGATGGATGGATGGATGGATGGATGGATGGATGGATGGATGGATGGATGGATGGATGGATGGATGGATGGATGGATGGATGGGTGGATGGATGGATGGATGGATGGGTGGGTGGATGGATGGATGGATGGGTGGATGGATGGGAGGGTGGGTGCATGAGTGGTTGAGTGGGTGGATGGATGGATGGATGGGTGGATGGATGGATGGATAGATGGATGGGAGGGTGGGTGCATGCGTGGGTGGATGGATAAATGGATAGGTGGTTGGATGTATAGTAGGATGGATAGATGGATGGGAGGGTGGGTGCATGCGTGGGTGGGTGGATAAATGGATAGGTGGTTGGATGTATAGTAGGATGGATAGATGGATGGGAGGGTGGGTGCATGCGTGGGTGGGTGGATAAATGGATAGGTGGTTGGATGTATAGTAGGATGGATAGATGGATGATTGGGTGAGCAGTTGTTCAGATGGATGGATAGGGAAGCATGGATGGACAGATAAACATTCAGATGAATGGACGGACAAATGACTGAATGGATGGATGGATGAATGGGCTGATGGGTTGTTGGATGAATGTATGAATGAATTGCTTGAATGACTTTCATATTGCAAAAGTGAAAGTTTAGACTCTCCCCCCTAAACAAATTGTCTGCATATGTGGAAGCACTTGACAGTGAGTGTAAGTGAAATGCATATTCCTGAAATGTTGTTTTGCACTTACTTTAGTATATGTATAACTTTGTGCTGAAAAACACTGAATTCAAAAGTGACGGATCATGAAAGGAAGAAAACAAAATGAAATGATTAACATTGATTATTCATTTATTGTCTAGAAAATGGAATAATTTTGTATTCATTTTTTTCTTCAGTTGGCAGCAGACCCAGATCAGAATGTGAAGAATGGAGCAGAGCTCCTTGACCGACTGATCAAGGTTTGTCTGGTCTTGTAACCATGGATACAAAGGAGGCAGCTCGCTACATTGGTTACATTGATACACAAGTTTGAAAAAAAAAGTAATGCTAGAATTTGATCATTTGAATTTCATTTTAATGCACATTCCTGCTTTACTCCTTGATCCATATATGACATGTTCTCAATTGCATCTTGAATAGCATATACATGTACAGAAATACAAATGAAGGTTATTGCTAGGTCTGTTTAGTTTGTTTCACCACAAACACCATGTTGTTAGATGTGAATCGTAAAGCTGTGAATGGTGACTTTTGTCCAGGACATTGTCATTGGGAACACTCTATTGTTATTTGATGTGAAGTCCAAAGTTTAAAATGATGACTTTTTTTCCCCAGGACATTGTGACCGAAAGTTCCTCCTTCGACTTGGTGGCTTTCATTCCGTTGCTACGGGAACGCATCTACACACGCCACCCTGCAGCCCGCCAGTTTGTTGTGTCCTGGGTGAGTTGGTGTCCCGGCTATTTTGCAAAGGAGAGGGTGCACACATGGAAACTGTAGAAGACTGGCAAGAAAACTTTGCTACTGATTGTAGGAGGTGTCTCTGAATCACTGCATTACTGAATATCCTCTTCAGGGCATGCAGATTTACCTCCCTTGGAATGCTGGTTGTAACTTCAGGTGCATTCTAGTTCACTAGAGACTTCGCCTACCGATGAAAGTGTCTTTAGCCCAGTTGACATCACATGATGGAAGGTTTTCGTCCGATATATGCAAATGGAGGTCACACAAGAGGCTTGTGGGATAGCCGATCTGCTCCCTGACATACGCCGTTAAAGTAGTTCTAAGACTAATTCACACAAAACTCTTAACTTACTCTTGTTGAGGCAAGAAACAAGCATTTATTTGATAAAATAAAATGTTTGTGTTGAAATGGAAACAAGTTTTGACATCTGAATGATTTCTGTAAAAAGTGGAGAAAAAAATAGTGACAGAATGAACTATTTTTGGCGCAATGTTGTCATGCGAAGGGTCAAGTCTATTACGCATTCATTGCAAACTGTGGCAGTCATTACTGACTCGGGTTCACAGAATGCTTCAGGTGTGTTCCCTAAGCAGATTGATTGCTAGCAAAGCTAGTCAAAGCATTCAAAGCATTGTAGTACACATGTTATACTTTCATACTAGGTCAACCGTGTCGTCCGTCCGGTCATCCGGGCGTCCTGGCGTCCTGTCGTCTGTAAAAAAACTTGATCGTTGGATTTTTCTCGGAGACTATTAAGTCTATCAACATCCAATTTGGCAGGATGGTGTATGATGACAAGGCATCAAAAAACATACATAGTGACTTGACCTTGCTTCAAGGTCAAGGTCGCAGGGGCCGTAAATGCTGTCTAAAAAACAGCCATTTTTCACACCCTCTCAGCATGTGAGTCGTGTGGGCTTTGCCCTTCTTGTTAAAATTATTGTTCTCCATAAATATGATTTTAACACTCTTTTTGACTCACATGCGAAGCAAAAGTGAGTCTATGTACTGAGCCGTTTCGTCCGGGCGTCCGGGCGTAAAAAACTTAAACATTGGATTTTTCTCGGAGACTATTAAGTCTATCAACACCAAATGTGGCATGATGGTGTATGATGACAAGGCCTCAAAAAACATACATAGTGACTTGACCTTGCTTCAAGGTCAAGGTCACAGGAGCCATAAATGTGGTCTCAAAAACAGTCATTTTTCACATTTTCCCAATTTTCTCCCACGTTATTGAGAATGGCGACCTTAGCTACAAGTGGTATATAGGTCAAAGCAAGCCCTATCTTTTGATACCAGTTTGGTTGACCTTGCTTCAAAGTCAAGGTCACAGGAGCTCTTCAAAGTTGGATTGTATACATATTTTGAAGTGACCTTGACCCTGAACTATGGAAGATAACTGTTTGAAACTTAATAATTATGTGGGGCACATGTTATACTTTCATCATGAGACACATTTGGTCACATATCATCAAGGTCAAGGTCACTTTGACCCTTATGAAATGTGACCAAAATGGGGTAGTGAACCACTAAAAGTGACTATATCTCATGGTAGAAAGTGCCAATAAGCACCATTGTGCTTCCTATGTCTTGAATTAACAGCTTTGTGTTGCATGACCTTGGATGACCTTGACCTTGGGTCAAGGTCACGTGTATTTTGGTAGGAAAAATGTGTAAAGCATTTCTTTGTGTATGATGTCATTGGTAGGTTTAGTTGTTTGACCTTGACCTTGAAGGTCACCTGAAGGTCAAGGTCATATAAAGGTCAAGGTCAAGGGTGTGAGTCGTATGGGCTTTGCCCTTCTTGTTTTTCAATTACAACTGAAGCATAAATCAGAAAACTGGTTTCTGATGCAGAGAAGCTACATACTATCTTTATACAAATTATCTTTATTCTCCAAAAGGAAATTTGTCAGGGCAAACGTGACAAAAGTATATTCACATATAAGTAGAACGGATATTTTTAAAAATCATCATTCTGATATGATACAAGCCATTAACAAAGGATACACAGGATGGATGCACACACCAACACAAGCAGGACAAGAATGCCACAGTCGCATGCTAGAAGCATATGGCCAGAGCTACTCAATATCCCCCTCATCAGCTGGAAACCCTGGCTGCTGGGCTGTTATATACACGTTTTTCTAATCCATTCACATCTGCACACATCTCGCCCACAAGCACAAAAGTTGTGCACATTCAAACATCCACAGTTGCAACAAGATCTCATGCACCCTGATCAGAACTGCTTGTCTGATTAACCCATTCACTATGCATAGCGTCATATGTGATGCTGAGCATTTGGATAATTTTCCTTGTTATTCAGGGAAAATCACATTCAGAGAACTTGACTCAATTTTATAGCTTCAGAACTTTTTTTAATTGTAATTTTTCAAAACGCATCTATTTTCCTGTGATGCCAAGGATAAGATGCACTAAAAACACTTTGTCTTCAATGAGTTGAAATGAATTGCTCCCGAAGAAACGGACGCTTAGAATACTGAGAAAATACGTAGAGAACTAGACTCGGTTTTATAGCTTTAGTACTTTTTTAATATGATGTTTCAAAATATGTCTGTTTTCCTGTGATTCCAGGGATAAGATGCACTAAAAATACTTTGTCTTAAATGAGTTAATTACTGTTGTACTTCAGCAGACTTGGGGGACAACAAAGCCACAGAATGACTAAATGTTTTCTCGGCTTTGTGTTCCAGATTGGGGTGCTTGATTCTGTGCCAGACATCAACATGATTGTGCTGCTGCCTGAATTCATCGACGGTCTCTTCCAAATCCTGGGAGATGCAAATGCAGAGATTCGGAAATTGTGAGTACCTGGAGTTCAAACCCCTCCATTGAGGAGAGCAATCCAAAGAGAGAGACCATGAGAAGATGAGAATTTTCCAGCCACATTAACCCCTTCCATGCCATGCCCAGACATTTTCTGGGTCACAAACTACCAGAGCTTCATTTGATGTTGATCCCAGACATTTTTCGGGCTTCTTTCAAAGCATTGTAACAAAGGGAGGCAACTACAAATGACTCAGTTCTCTGCTCTGTTCAGTGCTCTGGAAAATAAGAAAATTATGATATGACAAACACTAGTAGAGTAAAATGGGAGAAAATTCCCTGGCATTTGGGGTGGGGATGGGTGGGTGTGCAACATATATGGCAGGGAAGGGGTTAAAAATTCAGTGAATCTCTTGATTGTCATTCAATTTTTTGCCAGGGTAATTTCTCAGAGATGAATGTAAAGAATGATACAAAAGCAAATTGGGCAATAATGAAATGTATGCAAACCATGAACGTTTTTAATGCTGATGATAAGTGTTTTGAAGTCTTTTCAAAATAGTGTTTTGAAATTGTCAACACACTTAAAGGAAAAGGGTGAGGAAAAAAATTGTCTCATTCTCAGATGAAGCAAAGTGCACCATTGTAGTCACAGTAACACAACTACATTGCAATGTGACCACTCCACGGGATAACTGGGCAGCAAAGATTGAAATCTCCAAGTGGAGATTTTCACATAGATTGCATGGCCAGGAAATCCTATGCCTGGCGTGAACATTTTGCTTGGGGAGTTGCACTTCATGGGTGCCATCATTAATGATAGTGTGTCTTTCTCTGTTTGCAGATACAACATCTGCACACACACACACAAAATCAAGCTGAGATCCAATCATTTGCAATGCTGGACATATGAATGGCCAAGAACAAAATGTCTCTTTTGCCTCCTGTGGTTTCCCCTGTTACTGACTGTCATCGTCCTTGTCATCATCCCTATCATTGTCCCTGTCATTGTCCCTGTCATTGTCCCTATCATTGTCCCTGTCATTGTCCCTGTCATCATCCCTATCCTTGTCCCTGTCATTGTCCCTGTCATCATCCCTATCCTTGTCCCTGTCATTGTCCCTGTCATCATCCCTATCATTGTCCCTGTCATTGTCCCTGTCATCATCCCTATCATTGTCCCTGTCATTGTCCCTGTCATCATCCCTATCATTGTCCCTGTCATTGTCCCTGTCATTGTCCCTGTCATTGTCACGGTAACTGTTATTGCTCATGTTATCTTCTTGTCATCATTCCCATTCTTTCTGGTGCTTGGTTTTCATTATCATCGTACCTGTCATTGTTTTCAACATCAGCCCCCGTCTTTGACCTTGTTATTATCACTGTCATGTTACTGTCATCATCCAAATTGTTATCACCACAACTCATCTTGACATTGTCCTTGTCATCATTGTTGCCACTGATATTGTTATCATCATGGCCCATGTTGTCTTCATCATCGTCCAAGTCTGTGCCCCTCTCATTGCTCTTGCCATTGCACCTGACATCACCCCTGTGGATGTCTGCAGATGTCAGGATGTTTTGTCCGAGTTCCTGGACGGCATCCAGAGGTCAAGAAGCGGGGTCAACTTCACCAGCATGGCAAACATCCTCATCTGCCACAGCCAGAGCACTGGTCAGTCTGGGTGTTGCTGTAGCCAGCTGTAGCCCCTGTAGCCAGCTGTAGCTGCCTGTAGCTTTGAGGCTTGTGAGCCCCTGTAGCCAGCTGTAGCTGCCTGTAGTTTTGAGGCTTGTGAGCCCCTGTAGCCAGCTGTAGCTGCCTGTAGCTTTGAGGCTTGTGAGCCCCTATAGCCATCTGAAGCTGCCTGTAGCTTTGAGGCTTGTGAGCCCCTGTAGCCAGCTGTAGCTGCCTGTAGCTTTGAGGCTTGTGAGCCCCTGTAGCCAGCTGTAGCTGCCTGTAGCTTTGAGGCTTGTGAGCCCCTGTAGCCAGCTGTAGCTGCCTGTGGCTTTGAGGCTTGTGAGCCCCTGTAGCCAGCTGTAGCTGCCTGTAGCTTTGAGGCTTGTGAGCCCCTGTAGTCAGCTGTAGCTGCCTGTAGCTTTGAGGCTTGTGAGCCCCTGTAGCCAGCTGTAGCTGCCTGTAGCTTTGAGGCTTGTGAGCCCCTGTAGCCAGCTGTAGCTGCCTGTAGCTTTGAGGCTTGTGAGCCCCTGTAGCCAGCTGTAGCTGCCTGTAGCTTTGAGGTTTGTGAGCCCCTGTAGCCAGCTGT
>JAWQFJ010002336.1:230820-255820 GCA_034096865.1 Theodoxus fluviatilis
AGGAGTCTCGGCAGTGTGGGTGAAGCACCTTGCCCAAGGATGCAACTCTAGGATCTGTGCAGCCTCGAGCACTGCACCCATCAGCTGCAAGTGACTACAAATCAAACGCTGAAACTGCTCGGCCACAGAGAGCGGGATTGAGGTCACTGATCTCTTGCAAGGCTCTTCATTCTCCAGGGCTTGCAGCCTTCTCTATCGCTCCATTCCTCTGTCGGTCTGACTGCAGTCTGCAAGTGATATATAGTGAGGTGTGTGATGTGTACCGTGCTGTGATGCTAGGGTTGATTACTGTTGTCTTTGCTCCTTGCAGGCATTCCGACACATCGATGATTTCTTCCAACTGCTGCTTCAGACACTCTCGGACCCGTCAGATGATGTGAGTTGCTCTTCCCTAGAACCCCTCGGTTTTTCCAGTGATCTCGTCATCTTTTTTATTTTGACTTCACTTGCTTTTTCTCCAACCTGCCCTGGTGAATGTTTGTGGTCAATGGCCGTATATATCCCACAGGGGCTCAGAACTCCGTTTGCGTTTATACAGTAATTCATTCATTTGTTCATCCATCCATTCATCCATCCATTCATCCATCCATTCATTCATTCATTCATTCATTCATTCATTCATTCATTCATTCATTCATTCATTCATTCATTCATTCATTCATTCATTCATTCATCCATTCATTCATTCATCCATCCATCCATCCATTCATCCATCCATCCATCCATTATCCATCCTCCATCCAATCATTCATTTGTTAATTCATTTGTACATTCATTCATTCATTTTTTCATCCATTCATTCATCCATCTGTTCATCCATCCATTTATCCATCCATTCATTCATCCATCCATTCTATCATCCATCCATTCATTCATCCAGTCATTCATTCATTTGTTCATTCATTCATTCATCCATCCATCCACCCATTCATTCATCCATTCTTTCATCCATTTATCTGTCCATTCATCTATCTATTCACCCATCCATCCATGCATTGATTTATTTACTCATCCATCCATCCATTCTTTAATTCATTCATTCATCCATTCATTAATTCATCCATTCATTCACTCACTCATTCATTCACTTACTCATTCATTCACTCACTCACTCACTCACTCACTCACTCACTCACTCACTCACTCACTCACTCACTCACTCACTCACTCACTCACTCACTCACTCACTCACTCACTCACTCAGGTGGTGCTGCTTGACCTGGAGGTGCTGGCGGAGATTTCCAGCAACCCTGCAGGACTACAGTCGGCACCAGGCGCCGTTCCTCCCCAGCCGGGACCCGGCGCCACGCCCGACTCGCGCTGCACGCTGAACCAGTACTTCACGCGCACCATGGTGGAGCTCATACGCTTCTTCAAGAAGGAAAAACAGCTCTTGGAGGATCGCGGACCCTTCATCATCAGGTAGGAAATGCTGTGGTGGTGAGTACAGCTGTAGCAGTGGTTGATGGTTGAAGTGGTGGTGGTGGTGGTGGTGATGGTGGTGGTGGTGATGGTGGTGGTGGTGGTGGTGATGGTGGTGACAGTGGTGGTGGTGGTGATGGTGGTGGTGGTGATGGTGGTGGTGGTGACGGTGGTGGTGGTGTCTTGCTGTGGTGGTGGTGGTGGTGGTGGTGGTGGTGGTGGTGGAGGATGGTTGGAGTGGTGCTTCTGGTGGTGGTAGTGGTTGTGGTGCGGTAATGTGCTGGAGTGGTGGTGTTGGCGATGGTGCTGGTGATCATAGCGGTGGTGGTGATGAGTACGGGTGTAGCAGTAGTGGATGTTTGGAGTTGTGGTGGTGGTGGCGATGGTAGTGGTGGTGTTGGTGGTAATGCGCTGGAGTGGTGATTATAGTGGTGGTGGCAATGGTGAGTGTGGGCAGGTGGTAGTGGTGCTGATGAGTGAGAAGGTGATCATAGTGGTGGTGGTGATGAGTAAGGGTGTAGCAGTAGTGGATGTTTGGAGTTGTGGTGGTGGTGGCGATGGTAGTGGTGGTGTTGGTGGTAATGCGCGGGAGTGGTGATTATAGTGGTGGTGGCAATGGTGAGTGTGAGCAGGTGGTAGTGGTGCTGATGAGTGAGAGGTTGATTGTAGTAGTGGTGGTGGTGAATGGAAAATAATGGTGGCTGTTGGTGGGAGTGGCAATTGTAGTGGTGATGGTGTTGTACAACCAGTCTGTCAGTTTCTCTTGATAGGCCGCAGTAGAGGATGAATCTGGGATGGGGGTGAAAAGTGTAAAAGCAGAATGAGACCCAGGTACAAGCGAAAAAGGTTTTTTGCCAAGTGGCCCGAGCACCTGACCTGCAGTCAGTTGCAGTGCAGCCAGTGGGTGCAGTCAGTTGCAGTGCAGCCAGTGGGTGCAGTCAGTTGCAGTGCAGCCAGTGGGTGCAGCCAGTGGGTGCAGGGCTCACAGCTGTGAAGTGCAGCCAGTGGGTGCAGGGCTCACAGCTGTGAAGTGCCAGAGTTGCTGTCTTGAGCAAGGTGCTTCACTTGCATTTCTTCTCCCCCACCTAGGAGTATAACTGGGTTCGTGTGAGGGCTGATCTGTAGCTTGGTGATGTTTAACCTTGGTGCATTTATCTGCAGCCTGGTTTTATGCGTCATAGGAGTTCTGATGATGTTGGAGTGACAGGCCAATGTTAAAAATAAAAAATAACAACAATAATAATAATAATAATGAAGATGATAATTATAATGATAATAGTAATGATGATGATGATGATGATGATGACAACAACAACACCGACTACAACAACAATAATGATGATGAAGATGATGACTAGTGTTGTAAAGTCACAATACAATAAGCATTTTTACCTTCATTTTTTAAAGCTGCGCTGTTCAGCAATACCTCCATTGCTGCTGTTGATGTTGTTGCCGCCTCTGTGTGGGTTGGGGGTAAGAATAGACTCACCGCGTCTCTCTACACAGGCTTATACATAGGGTGATCTCTACTTACTCTAACCAGCGATAGTCACTTTGTTGTAAGTAGTCTTGCACCTACCTACAAGCCAGATGTGCCGCTAAACTTGTCATTCACTCATTCATTCATTTATTCATTCATTATTTGTTCATTCATTATTTGTTTATTCATTCATTCATTCATTCTTTTATTCATTCATTCATCCATTAATAATTTGTTTATTTGTTCTTTCATTTCTTCATCCATCATCCATCCATCCATCCATCCATCCATCCATCCATCCATCCATCCATCCATCCATCCATCCAATCATTCATTCATTCATTCCTTTATTTATCCATCTATCCAAAATGTTGTTGCAGGCAGCTGACGGTGTACCTCAATGCCGAGTCCATCTTCTGCAGCCTGGCAGACATTTTGCTGCAGGAAGAGGACGTGGGCTTTGCCTGCACCATGGTACAAACCCTCAACATGATCCTTCTCACCTCCACCGAGCTCTACAACTTGCGCTCTGAGCTGAAGGACCTCAAGACTGAGGTGTGTGTTTGGAGAGAGAGAGAGAGAGAGAGAGAGAGAGAGAGAGAGAGAGAGAGAGAGAGAGAGAGAGAGAGAGAGAGAGAGAGAGAGACAGAGAGACAGAGAGAGAGAGACAGAGAGAGAGAGACAGAGAGACAGAGACTTTTAATGCATGGACACCCAGGAGTAAAACGGATACCTGTGAGGGCTGAGTATGAAAATTGGGAAAACTAATTTTGACGTGTTCATCCGTAGCCTGGTTGAATGCTTCCCAGGGAGTTGAGACGGTGTTGGAGTGCAGCCTGGTTGCATGCTTCCCAGGGAGTTGAGACGGTGTTGGAGTGCAGCCTGGTTGCATGCTTTCCAGGGAGTTGAGGCAGTGTTGGAGTGCAGCCTGGTTGCATGCTTCCCAGGGAGTTGAGACAGGGTTGGAGTGCAGCCTGGTTGCATGCTTCCCAGGGAGTTGAGGCAGTGTTGGAGTGCAGCCTGGTTGCATGCTTTCCAGGGAGTTGAGGCAGTGTTGGAGTGCAGCCTGGTTGCATGCTCCCCAGGGAGTTGAGACGGTGTTGGAGTGCAGCCTGGTTGCATGCTTTCCAGGTAGTTGAGATGATGTTGGAGTGCAGCCTGGTTGCATGCTTTCCAGGGAGTTGAGACGGTGTTGGAGTGCAGCCTGGTTGCATGCTTTCCAGGGAGTTGAGACGGTGTTGGAGTGCAGCCTGGTTGCATGCTGTCCAGGGAGTTGAGACGGTGTTGGAGTGCAGCCTGGTTGCATGCTTCCCAGGGAGTTGAGACGGTGTTGGAGTGCAGCCTGGTTGCATGCTGTCCAGGGAGTTGAGACGGTGTTGGAGTGCAGCCTGGTTGCATGCTGTCCAGGGAGTTGAGACGGTGTTGGAGTGCAGCCTGGTTGCATGCTTCCCAGGGAGTTGAGACGGTGTTGGAGTGCAGCCTGGTTGCATGCTTTCCAGGGAGTTGAGATGGTGTTGGTGTGCAGCCTGGTTGAATGCTTCCCAGGGAGTTGAGACGGTGTTGGAGTGATAAAAAGGGGTAGCCCGATGACCAGGGGGTAAATTTCAACAGTTTGAGCATCCATCAATAGGTGGAAAAGTCACAGTATTAAAAAAGCAGTTTTACCTTTATCTTTATCTATGTCTCTGTATGTGTTTGTGTGTGTATGCTTGCTTGTGGGTGTGTAACGCATGCATGTATGCAAACTCATGTACACGCAGTATGTGTGTTTGACTTTCTGTACTTGTTGCAGGCCAGCTGCCAGCTGTTCTGCAAGCTGTACCGATGCTGGTGCCACAGTCCCGTATCCACCATGAGCCTGTGCTACCTGACCCAGAACTACATACACGCCTGCGACCTGCTTCTCGCCTTGTATCCTTCATGCCGCCGTCATCATCTTCATCCTCGTGGATGTCAGTGTCAGGTTCAATGAAGTAGTCATTGGCTTTGCAGATTAGAACAAAACTTAAAGTCTGACGTGCAGAGGCCTCTGAAAATTGAGCAAGTAACAGATGCAACAGGATTTGGAACTTTGCTTTAAAATGTGCTGCCCCCCATTACACTAGTCTCCATCCTTGCTGCCATTCCACCCCCTGTGGGTTGGAGGGAATATAGACCCACTGCGTCTCCCACTGCGTCTCCCACTGCGTCTCCCACTGCGTCTCCCACTGCGTCTCCCACTGCGTCTCCCACTGCGTCTCCCACTGCGTCTCCCACTGCGTCTCCCACTGCGTCTCCCACTGCGTCTCCCACTGCGTCTCCCACTGCGTCTCCCACTGCGTCTCCCAATGCAAATTTGTTAACAGAAAATAAAACCCCAGGGAAATCAAGACTTGATTTGCTTTGACCCTGACCAGCTCTAGTGGTTGTTGTGTTTAATGGCCTCACATAGCCCACACAGCCCACGTAGCCCACACAGCCTGCATAGCCCACACAGCCTGCATAGCCCACACAGCCCACACAGCCCACATAGCCCACACAGTCCACACAGCCCACACAGCCCACACAGGCCACACAGCCCACATAGCCCACACAGCCCACATAGCCCACACAGCCCACATAGCCCACACAGCCCACACAGCCCACACAGCCCACATAGCCCACACAGCCCACACAGCCCACACAGCCCACACAGCACACAGCCCACACAGCCCACACAGCCCACACAGCCCACACAGCCCACACAGCCCACACAGCCCACACAGCCCACATAGCCCACATAGCCCACACAGCCCACACAGCCCACACAGCCCACATAGCCCACATAGCCCACATAGCCCACATAGCCCACATAGCCCACACAGCCCACACAGCCCACACAGCCCACACAGTCCACACAGCCCACACAGCCCACACAGCCCACACAGCCCACATAGCCCACATAGCCCACACAGCCCACACAGCCCACACAGCCCACACAGCCCACATAGCCCACACAGCCCACACAGCCCACACAGCCCACATAGCCCACACAGCCCACACAGCCCACAGTCCACACAGCCCACATAGCCCACACAGCCCACACAGCCCACAGTCCACACAGCCCACATAGCCCACATAGCCCACACAGCCCACATAGCCCACATAGCCCACATAGCCCACACAGCCCACATAGCCCACACAGCCCACACAGCCCACACAGTCCACATAGCCCACACAGTCCACACAGCCCACATAGCCCACATAGCCCACATAGCCCACACAGCCCACTTAGCCCACACAGGCCACACAGCCCACAGCCCACACAGCCCACACAGCCCACATAGCCCACACAGCCCACTTAGCCCACACAGGCCACACAGCCCACACAGCCCACGTAGCCCACACAGCCCACATAGCCCACACAGCCCACATAGCCCACACAGCCCACATAGCCCAAACTGCCATGTGTTGCACAAGGCAAGCGCCCTGGGGCACTCTGGTGCATTTGGCTTTTCAGGTCAGGTGGAACACACGAGATAGCCCATGGTGCTTGCCTTGTGCACTGGGCAGTAGGCAACTCTGGCAGTAGATCCTCACATGACAGCTGAATTTAAACCAATGAGTTTGAGGAGGAAAATATAAAAGTGAGCAGCTGGGGTTTAGCTGACAGTTGTATTTGTATTTGCAGCAAGGAGAGGAGAGGAACCTAATGGGACGTTATGTTTCACTGTATTCTAAATAGTTTTCTTTCAATTGTTTGCTCTGAAAGGCCTTGTGTAATCTGATGTCAAAGGTTATGGTTAAGATTACCAGTCAGACACCAATGGAGAAAGATGGCATAACATATGAATAGGGTTTTTACACTTGGAGACCGTCTTAAGACATGATAAATGAATGAAAATTGGATATAATGATAGAAAATAACAAAAGACATATTCATCTTCCAAAACCTGTATACGGTTTTTAAAATTTACGTCAGAATTTTTTTCCCCTATGTACTTTTTTTGTGCATCCTGTTGTACTGGTCCCATTGACTGTTTATCCTTAACCAGTCCCTAGTGGCGATCTCGAAGTCACTGTGGAGTTTCTCAAGGAAATTGACAAGCTCATCCAGCTCATTGAGTCCCCCATCTTTGCCTGTGAGTAGACCAAGTTTTTTTCCTCCCCCATTTTGTCTTTGCCCCATCCAGGAGTAAAGCTGTGTCCCATTGGGCTGAGGGCAGTGATGGCACGCTGCAGTGAGATCAACACTTGTGTGCTGCCATGAACCAGCATGAGTTTGGAACGCTCTCCAGGGAGTGGATATGGCGCATGACCGTGTGCATCCGTAATGTCCATCGCTTTGCGTGTCGTCTTGTGCCAGTAGAGTCCCCCTGGGGTTTGGGGTAAGAATTGACCCACCGCATTTCCCTATGCAATTTGTAAGAAGCAAATAACTAGGGACATTGTGACTTGATTTGCATTTACTCTAAACTGTTCTAGTGATTTTTGTGCTAAATGGCCTTATATAGCCTACAAAGGCTGATAGGCCGTAAAACACCATCCATCCATCCATCCATCCATTTGTGCCAGTAGAGAATTGACCTTGTGACCCAGTGATCAGAGGGTGAAGTCGGAAGTGATTTGAGCTGCTGCTTCTAAGGAAAAGTTGCTTGATAAAACTGTTAGTGTTACCTTTGCTTTTTACTTTCGCTCTTTTTGCCATTGCTCAAGTTACTTCAGCCAAAAATGGTTAAAGTCAACTTTCTCACATAGGGATGCAGTAAGAAGTGCCCATGTAACCTCACTCTTAGATTAAAAAACCAAAAGAAAAAAAAACAAGAAGGTGGGGGCCCCCAGTGTGTGTTTCGCAGAATAGAGATCACTCTGAGAAAGCAAATCTCCGCTAAGGAAGCCAACACTTCTCTTCCATGGTCTCTATAATTAATAAAGGCAGCATGTTCTGCTAGCCAGATCTGACTCTACAAAGTTTAGTTCATTTCATTGGCTGAAAGCATATCTGAGTGCGAACGCATACAGCCACATCATCAATAGTTTGACGTCATCAGCTTCAACATAACATTCTCTTTATGGTTGTAACGAGGTAACAGATAACCTCCCAAATTTAATGGATTGTTCCTTGGGCAAAACTCCGATTTTGCACCAAATTTAATCAGAATCCGTTATGAACTTTTAGAGCTATGTTGCTGAATACCTAACTAACTACCAAACTGAGGGTAAAACATTAGGCTTGTTCAGAAGGCGCAGCGCTGCGAAGCACTGCACATGTTTCACTCCTCAACAGCAATTTGGGGGCGTGATTCACTCAGCGCTGAGCAGCGCTGTGCATCACAGATTCGAGGTGATTCACACGATTTTCAAAATGGCGTCTTCGATCCTGCAGTGGCCGTCAATGCGTAAAATAACCCTCAGAAACATCATTTTGGGACTGGAACGGGCTTTATTTGCCCCAAGCGCTCTGAATGCGCGAGTAATGGCAAGTAAGGATGACACAGTAGTGGACTTTATTCATGCAGAATACATTTAAACGTGCATAAATGATGTCTGTGGCAAAGAAAACACTTTCTTAGTGTCTAGCAACACAACATGGGGCGCAGAAGATTTACCTCCCCTTTAACAAGTGAAGTGCTGCACTAAATCTGTAGGTGTTCAGGAGAGGCAAAGAGCGCCTAATTGCCAACATGAAGCGCTCATGCAGCGCTTTGTACTCCTGAACAAGCCTATAACCTCCTTGGCAGAGGGGATCAAGCAGAGCGCATGATGCGGAAACCTCGTTTGATTTCTCTGCCCGGAGTTACTCGCTAGATGCTCTCCTCATCAGCTGGGACCTGTGGTCACACAGCTTTCAGTGTCTGCTCCAGCAGCTCCTCCGTGGACAGCCTGAAGCAGCACTGATGGCCGTCAGGGGACGTCTGTTGTAGATGGGAACTTCTCCCCCGAGTTGTACAAGCGTCATTATAGAATCCTTACAGATATCATTGCTGAAATCATTGTGGGGATGTAGATGACACGGTCACAAAAGCAACTTGTGCATGTCATAAACTTGCCAAGTGGAGACTAAACTTCTTGCTATAGACTGATAAGATGTCTTCATTGCATTTGTAGAGAGATTCAAAGACTAAAGATTATCACCAGGCAGGGTTCATACGCTCCTGGAATTTCCTTGAAAGTGCTTGAATTCTAAGGTGGTGTTTTCAAGTCCTTGAATACCCTTGATTCCTAATAAAAACTGTAATTTCATTGAAAAGTGCTTGAAAATAAGCAGAGTGGCTCCTCAAGCAAGCGGACAACACAGCTGAAGATGCCGAAGCCAAGGGGGCTGTCAGACTGATAGCTCAGCCTAATGCTCTAAGAGCAAAAGCCAAATCAAAGCAGTCTGATGCAGTAAATCAAAGATGTTGACTAAGCAATTGAAGCAGAGTTGCAGAAATCAAAGAAGCTCTGTGACTCACTTCACTGTGATTGTACATTTGTAGGTGTTGCATTGTGTGGAGTTTACATCTTTCCTGTGACTTAGAGGTGTACTGCAGGAAACAAACATCAGATTTGAATACCAGAATATTGTGTCTGACTGTGAACAGTGTAAGCAAAAAAAAAACGTTTAGGATAATGATCTTTGATGTACATATTTCTTCTGCCACTGCCTTGAATTTTATAAAGTGGTGCTTGAAAAGTCCTGGAAAAGTCCTTGAAATTTTCATGAAATTGTGAGTATGAACCCTGCCAGGGAATGACAACAGGGATGTGGCTGACTTGCTTGCAAAGGCAGCATGTGCTGATTCAGACTTGAGACTGCGTTGCTGGATGTGGAGAACAAGTCACTGTACGGACTGCTGATGTTGCTGATTCAGACTTGAGACTGCGTTGCTGGATGTGGAGAACAAGTCACTGTACGGACTGCTAATGTTGCTGTTTCAGACTTGAGACTGCGTTGCTGGATGTGGAGATCAAGTCACTGTACGGACTGCTAATGTTGCTGTTTCAGACTTGAGACTGCGTTGCTGGATGTGGAGATCAAGTCACTATACGGACTGCTAATGTTGCTGTTTCAGACTTGAGACTGCGTTGCTGGATGTGGAGATCAAGTCACTGTACGGACTGCTGATGTTGCTGTTTCAGACTTGAGACTGCGTTGGTGGATGTGGAGAACAAGTCACTGTACGGACTGCTGATGTTGCTGTTTCAGACTTGAGACTGCAGTTGCTGGATGTGGAGATCAAGTCACTGTACGGACTGCTGATGTTGCTGTTTCAGACTTGAGACTGCAGTTGTGTGATGTGGAGATCAAGTCACTGTACGGACTGCTGATGTTGCTGTTTCAGACTTGAGACTGCAGTTGCTGGATGTGGAGATCAAGTCACTGTACAGACTGCTGATGTTGCTGTTTCAGACTTGAGACTGTGTTGTTGGATGTGGAGATCAAGTCACTGTATGGACTGCTGATGTTGCTGTTTCAGACTTGAGACTGCAGTTGCTGGATGTGGAGAACAACCAGGCACTGATCAAGTCACTGTACGGACTGCTGATGTTGCTGCCGCAGTCAGAAGCCTTCAAGATGCTACGCTACCGCCTTGACTGCATCCCCCAGTACAGACTGCCTGACCTCACTGGGTGAGTGAGCTGGAGGGAAGGGGGGAGAGAGATATGAGGGGGGTGGGGTGGGGAAGAGAGAATAAATGGACTTTTGAAAACAAACACACACACACACACACAAGCACACACACACACACACACACACACACACACACACACACACACACACACACACACTCACACACACACACACACACACACGCACACATACAAATGTGCACTGTTTTTATCTGGCTTCATAATTATGAAAAGATATATTTTAAATCATATCTACTTACTGACCTTTTTTTCCATGTTGACTACATTTTTTTTTTGGTGGTGGTGGTGTTGGGGATGGCCATTCTAGTCCACTAGAGACTTCTCCTGCTGGCGAAAGTCTCTAGCACAGTTCATATCACGTGATGGAACTAATCTGACCGGAATATTCAAAAGGAGGTCACATGAGAAGTTTGTGGGATAGCACTCTGCTCCTTGACATATGCTGTTAAAGTAGTTCTAAGACTATTTCGCACAAAACGAATGAATTATGCTTGTTGAGCCAATAAACAAGCGTTTATTCAATGAAATAAAATGTTTGTGCTGAAATGGAAACAAGTTTTGACATCTGAATGATTTCTGTAAAAAGTGGAAAAAATAGTATCCAGAATTAGCTATTTTTGGCACAAAGCTGTATTGCGAAGGGTCGTCTATCATGCATTCATTGCGAACAGAGCCAGAGTCACTACTGACTCAGGTTCACAGAATGGGGGATGGGTGCCTTACCAATATCCCACCATTGAACCATTCTAATGACAGAAGACATTGAGTGCTCAATGCTTGCTTTGCCCTTGCAGCTCCACCCAGAAGATCGTGCGGCCCCTCGTGTCCAAGATCAACTTTGAGGAGCTGTTCCAGCATTTCCTGGCGGTGCAAGTCCACCACAAGGAGGCCAAGAGCAAACAGCTGCACATCAAGCTGCACACGGGGCCCAAGCTCAGGGGTTGAAGGTCACGGTGTCACAGATCCGCATCGTCACTGGGCACCAGCACTGCCGTTCTGCGTCTGCCACTGCGGCAAGTTTTGCTGCATTACGCAGCGGCTGTGCTTGGTGTCGCAGTTCTGCAGTTGTCAGGCTGCAGAGTGAGCCCTGTCCACTCTTTTGACTGTGCAAGAATGTTGCCCAATCTGCATGTCTAAATATAGCATTACAGTTCAATACCTTTACTGTGCATCGCAGTGACCAGTTGACCCTGAAACCAGCAGTGTGATGCGTACGAAAGGGAGCTAGCTGGAAAAAAATCAGATGGCGGTTGCTTGCATGAGGAACACACTTGTACTGAACTTTCCATTGTGGTGAAGCTGCCAGAAAGTGGATTTTGCATGTTAGCTCTCAGGCGACATCTTTTAACTTCCTGCCCAGGAATTGTAAACGACTTCCATGTTGCAGTTGTAGCACACACTTTTATTTCATGGCATTGTGTCTCTGTAGATGCAGTTCCCCATTAACTTGTTGGGATTTACCCTGCATTTTTCCCGCTTGATACTCTATGGTATGGTGTTAGGAAAGAACGAGTATTTGTTCTGCGTTGTTTTTTGCATTGCAGGTTGGGGTTTTGTAGGTGTTGGAGGAATTCTTGACAGGAATGAAACATGACTAGTCACGGACAAAAATGGTGATACTCATGCTATCCATGGAAAAGGCATCATCAAAACTTGCTGTCAGCAGGTGCTGAAGTCAAACTTCTCTGCATCTCCACAGCGTGTGGTGAAAGGGAAGGATGTGTGTTGAGATTTGATGTACCCGGTGATCTCCAGGAAAAAACTTTGGATTTCCTTTGTATGACTACAGTGAATCATGTTTCCATCTGTCTGTCTCTCTCTCTCTCTCTCTCTGTCTGTCTGTCTGTCTCTCTCTCTCTCTCTCTCTCTTTCTCTCTGTGTAGTAGGAGTATGATGAGGATGTCGTGTGTTGTGCTTGCGTGGGAATGAAAGATCAGTTCTTGCAGAAGATGTTGTTGTGTGTCATGCTGTAAAAATGGAAGTTTAATTTGCTGCTGTTGACGTTACACTTTGCAGATCCTTTTG
The DNA here is from genome assembly GCA_034096865.1 of Theodoxus fluviatilis. NCBI lineage: Eukaryota > Metazoa > Mollusca > Gastropoda > Cycloneritida > Neritidae > Theodoxus > Theodoxus fluviatilis. The sequence continues at coordinate 243,341 of JAWQFJ010002336.1, forward strand.
ATTCTGGTGTAGATGTTGGTTTTGTCCTACACTAGTTCATTGAGTTGTCGATTTTCAGAAACCAAGACTGACATTGTGTTGTTTAAATTTCTATGTAAATAATGCCATATAGTAAGGATTTTCTCGTGTGACAAACCGACACTTTGAGAGGAGGAGCAGCATATGAGGTTTTGAGTGATTTGCTATGTGCATTTTATTAATCAAAGGGAACCTGTTTTAAAGTATGATTGTAATGATGCTAGCTTTCCCAGACTGTCCACTTCACGTCTGATAGAGTGGACACCTGTGAATTCTGTATTTGCCTCTAATGCTATGAAGATGTCTGCACTTTATGTTTACTCACTGGGAATCAAACACACACCAGCATTGCTTAGACATGTACGCATGTGTGTTTGATGGTGTGCTCATAGTGATACCAACACATGTGCACACACACACAAACACACACACACAAACACACACACACATACACACACACAAACACATGTTCACACACACATACGTACACAGTTGCTTACTCGCATGACACATAGACATACATGAGGACACACACACTCACTTAGGCTCATGTATACACACATATGTACACATACACCTGCATGCAAATTCACATCCATCCATGCACATGTCTGTGCATGCATCTGCATTGCACAAACATACACAGGCACAAACAAGCAAATTAATCTGCTTGTGTGCGTGCATGGGCACACATATACTGGCGTTTGCACACCCATATGTATATACACACATGCACACGCACATATTCAGATACATACAAACACGTACACACTCACACACACACATGCATACATGTACACAAACTCGCATACAAACACACATGAAAACATGCATACACTCACATACATATTTACATGTACGCACACATGTAATGATCATACAGAAATACACATGGACATACATGCTCACACAGACAAGCACACATTATTTTGCCTTCATCGGGTCTGGCAAAACACAAACTGGACTGGGTGTGTTTGAAGTGTTACGAGTGGTGTGATTGTTTCATCATAGCCTCTGATCTGAATCTACATCTAGTCTTCTGGGTCAGTGTGAAGTAAAATCTGACTCCACCTGAGGTTAATTTTACTTTTGAGAGTGTATGGGCCAATTTATTAAATTAGTTATCTTCAATTCTAAATTTTTTTTCTCCCTCATCTACAGTGATAATCTTAAGGAAGAAAGGTTTACAGGAAGGAAGGACACATGATGTGAATCCCATCAGTTTTAGGAGAATGAATTGTCTGTGCTTGTTTGAATTTGATTATCAATTTTTTGTACAGTGTGATACAGGTGACAAATTCCATTGCATGGGAAATATTTTTGGGTGGATTTTAGTGAATTGTTATATAATTCGGACATGTTTGCATCTGGGACAGTGCCACGGAGAAAGCCTTTGACATTATGTGCATGGAAGAGTTTTAGATGTTTACTTTGTCTTGCCTCCTGCATAATGTGATGGTTTATGCATTATGAATGCAAGATTACAGAGGGCACCTGGCTTGCTGTCACAGATGGCTCACACTTACTTTTATTGGGTGGCTTAAATGGTTTTTCTTGAGTTGTTTTTGTTGCCTTTGAAGCTGTTATATGCCCAAAAGAGCTTTTTTTACTTGAGTAATGTTACTGATGGAGTGCATTGTAACTTGAAAATCTGGTTGATAATTCTACAGTAACAAGGGTTCATTGTTTCTTTCTCACCGTTCTGTGTGTGTGTGTGTGTGTGTGTGTGTGTGTGTGTGTGTGTGCATGCGTGCGTGCGTGTGTGTGTGTGTGTGTGTGTGTGTGTGTGTGTGTGTGTGTGTGTGTGTGTGTGTGTGTGTGTGTGTGTGTGTTCTACAAACAAAACAAAAAAAAAGCATACTCTATTGATAAGCAGGCTGCAATAAGTTGTATCTCGAAGTGAACCAGCTTGTAACCCTTCTTGAGCTGCTAGCGTTGCTATTGGCTGAAATTAGCAGAAGGGGAGGAGTCTTGGAAAAGTCCATGATGCTGAATGTAAAATGTGTTTAATTTGGGTGTACATACTGTCAAAGAACACAGCTGTCACACTCTAATGAGTGTAATTTTCATTTATTTATTTATTTATTGTGCCAAAAGTTCATGCATGCAGTGATCTGAAGGTAACCGAGTCCTGTGCTCTCAATCTCAAGGTTGTTACTGGAGAAAGAATGATTTGATTTTATGGAAGATAAACTTGAAGAATTGTGAATAAGATCAAGCCTCAAACTAATATGATTAGTTTTTTGGTGGATTTGAGATGAAGTTCTCGTTCATTTTCAACCCTGAAACTTCATGAGGAGACAAAATGTGCGTGAAATGTTCAGTGCACCGAAAAACAACCAGAGTGCGCCCCAGGAGTGCAAACCTCCGCCAAGGCAGCCACAGTGGTGGAGGTATCGGAGCACCTCTCCCATGGCCTGTATAATTCAGGCAGCATGTTCTGCTATCCAGGCCTGGCGCTATGAAGTTTTGTTAATTGTAGCATCTGCTAGCGGTCTCTGAATGTGGAACGCATGCGCTGTCTGGCAGCACACACTGGCCTATGGCCTAGGTTCAGAATGTCGCTTTATGGTTGCAATTCCAAAGCAATAGATAGCCTTAAAATATTAATAGATTGTACCTGGGATGGAACCCGCACCTTGCACCAAATTTAATCAGAATCCGTTTTTGACTTTTAAATTTATTTTGCTGAAAAACTAACGAACCAGAAAACTAACTGACCGAAAAACATAACCTTTTTGGCGGAGGTAATGACTTCAAAATATATACACAGCCACACACTCATGCACGCAAGCACACACATACACGCACACACGTAAGACGAAATGTTTCTCCACCATCAAGAAGAGAGACTGATCAAGGGAGATGACTATGTATTTACCATCAGATGGTTTATTTCCATTAGTTATGAGCGTGCAAGAGGTCGGTCCTTTGTTGTGATAATTTTGGCAGCATTCACCGTTTCCTGAGTTTTGTTGTGTGATTTCCCTTTAATGTTCTCCCTCACCTGACTGATATTGCTTTTGAGTTTCTGTCTTGTTCACTCCTGTATTGTTAGTTTGCCTCCACTGGTTTTTGCACTCATTCATCGGTACATTCTTGCTTTGTGATAACCTCTCACTGGCTTTTGTAATGGTTATAGGGCAGTATTCACCCATTCTGGAAGGAAGAGAGAGAGAGGGAGGGAGAGAAAGAGAGAGAGAATATTTCTTGAAGGTCTGCTGTATCTGTTGGTTATTTGTCATCACAGTTTGATATTAATTCAACCACTGGGACCCACATGAAGTCACTTTAGCTTGCTGTGCAATATCACTGGAGTTGATTTTTAGTATTTCTTTCACAAGTCCGCCAATCATTTCTGTGTGAATACAGTGAGTTTAAATGTTCTTCCAGCGTTTGTCATTAATTAAGTCCAGGTACCGCTGATATTGACATACTCGGGCAAGGAAAATAAAATCATTCTCCATGCCGTTCTATGTGTGTGTGTCAGTTTGTGTGTGTGTGTGTGTGTGTGTGTGTGTGTGTGTGTGTGTGTGTGTGTGTGTGTGTGTGTGTGTGCGTGCGTGTGTGCGTGCATCTGTGTGTGTGTGTGTGTGTGTGTGTGTGTGTGTGTGTGTTTTGGAGGGAGAAAAGGTAAGCATGGGTGTGGGTGAGATATATATGTACACATAGAAAATGTTTTGCCAACACACTGAATAATCAAAGGATGCAGTGCATCTTGTCAAAACACAAACCAATCCAAGTTGCATGTCACTTTCATGTTTTGTTTTGTTTTGTTTTGTTTTGTTTTGTTTTGTTTTGTTTTGTTATGTTATGTTTCGTTTTGTTTTGTTTTGTTTTGTTTTGTTTTGTTTTGTTTATTAATGTGCAGAGTGCATTCTACATTTTTGAATTCCAGGCCATGTCGGGACAAAATTCGATTGTGGTATGACGTGGCATAATCATGGAAGGGAGATTAGTAAATCACTTTTGCTGCATATTTCCATGCTTTAAATTTGCTTTTAATTTTATTGCTTTTAATCAACATTATACCCACTTATAAATATAAGGCTTTACTTTTGTTTCATACTTATTTGTCTTTGTGTACTTCAGGAATGACAAAACTCAAATGATGCATACCAAAATTTAAATGACCCACGATTCACTATTTTGCTTTGAAGTAGTATTTTGAGTTAGATAGTAAAAAATCTCAGCATGTAAATACTTTTTCCTTGGTTTCTTAACATAACATATGCATGGACGATAGAAGAGACGGGAACATAATGTCCATTTGCGCTGATATATTAATGTATACATGGATTCTGTTACTTTAGAACAGGTTATCGTTGCTACTTTGGCAGGATTGCACACAGCAAATAACAGAATTCACTTTGTTGCTCGTATCTCTTTCCATTGACCATGTTGAGGAATGGACACAAGCTGTAAACTTCCTTTTCTGACTATATAATTATCAGTAACAAAAATAGGATTTCCAAATGTAGTTTTTCTTTTGCAACATGTTTACTGTAAATGGACGACATTACTTCACATTTGCTCGCTACGTTTAACAAAACATTGTTTAATAACAAAATTAGCAAAGAGACAATCAAAATGGGATGCAGAAATTGTTGTCCATTTTTTTTACTATCTTGATTTGCCTGAAACTGTTATTTGGTATCAATACACATGATTATGTCAGAGCTCTGAGTTGGGTATTTTGTTTCACGATATGCTGCAGTAGATTTCTGCATTATAGTGGTGTAAGGATTACTCAAAGAGTTTCACCCATTTAGCAGTCGTGTGTGTGATTAGCGAGTTATGCCTTGGAGCATGGGATGCTGGAACAAACCAATTTCTGTCCTGTAAAAAAATCAAAGCATTGTGCCCAATTTTCCCTCGCTGTAGAGGCAGTAAACCCTGTAATTTTCAGTTGGAGAGATAGTCAGTGGCATGTCTCAGTCAAGATTTTAGCGTGTGTGTTTTCTGCAATGCCGACCAGTATAAAATCATGATTGTGTTGACAAACTGCTTTAGCATGCTGTCACATTCGTGTGTGAAGCGATGTTACTCAAGTGGTTGGATCATCCTGTGTTGAGACTTGGTGTATGATGTTCTGACTTCATGATATGCGATTTCCTGCAGAATAAAAAAACAACTATGAATTTGGTGTCTTTCGTTTTGTTACGTTTATCTTTCCCTCCTCAAACCCCCCCTGCTCTCTCTCTCTCTCTCTCTGTGTCTCTCTCTCTCTCTCTCTCTCTGTCTCTCTCTCTCTCTCTCTCTCTCTCTCTCTCTCTCTCTCTCTCTCTCTCTCTCTCTCTCTCTCTCTCTCTCTCTCTCTCTCTCTCTCTCTCTCTCTCTCTCTCTCTCTCTCTCTCTCTCTCTGTCTCTCTCTCTCTCTGTCTCTGTCTCTCTCTCTCTCTCTCTCTCTCTCTCTCTCTCTCTCTCTCTCTCTCTCTCTCCAAAGGAATCTGAAGAGTCACTCAATCTTTCGTTTAGTTTCCTCAATCTTTCCTACCGTTGGATCATCTAGGCTTATGTACCCGTGTGAAGGCCGCTACCTCAGGCAATAATTATGTAAGTCTAACATTAATTTGTCCTCGGAGAATCGGCGAGATATATTGCGAGCACTTTGTGTACTTGAGTGAGTCTAGCGGATTCAACCAATGAGAAGCAAGCATTCGCATTCTTTCCTAGAAAGCAAAGATTATAGGTTGCACATGCCACGACACGCCATGCAATGTATCGAGAGAGCTGCCTGCAGTCTCGCGACAGAACCTCTGCACACATCGCATGCATCACTCTCAATGTCGATTGATCGAGAGGTCTCCGAAAATGCAACGGTCGTAAGGCAATCTTAGACAAAGGCAAAGGGCTTTCTTTCTCATTTATTTATTAAATTATTTATTTATTTATTTAATAATTTATTTATTTATTTAATCAATTATTTATTTATTTATTTATTTATTTATTTATTTATTTATTTATTTATTTATTTATTTATTTATTTATTTATTTATCTAAAGAAGCCCTGAAAAGTCATCTACATGTAGAACTAAGTATACAGCCTCCCTGATTGATCACCATTTCCTTTATTTGCAATGCCTGTAAACCATTTATCGGTTTGTTCTCTTGAGAGATAACCAAATTGAATCAAAATGAATGAATACAATCAAATCAAATCGAATTAAATCAGTTAAATGATATTAATTTAAATGAACATAAAACAGCCCAAAAAAGATTGCTTAGTCAATAATTTAATTTTCATTCTTACTAATCAAATATCCTTATTTACAAGCGTCTTTTTTTTAAAAGCTTTTTTTGCTGTTTCTGTATATCACGGTCGCCAACAGTCACATTTTACTACAAATTAGATTCATAGAAATCAATTTAAACAAATTAATATAATAAATCGAATTAAACTTGGAAAAAAATTAAGAGCGTGGACTAAACAATGGAATTAAGTCAAATTGTACTGGACTGCACAGAAATGAATGAAATCAAATAAGTTTGAGCTGATTTCAACCTGAATAACATTTTTTTTCTCCGGGGGTTAATGCTTTAGGCCGAGCTGCTGTGTTACACACGCTCACGCACACTCACACTGCGGCAAAAATGCAGACACAATTGAATAAGGACCTAGACATAAATAAATCTCCCGTAGCAAGCTTATATCAATGAATGTGTGTTTGGAGTGATTTTTTTCTGTTGTCGGCTTGCATGGCGACATTTAAGTAGGACAACCTTTGAAAGCTTCTATATTTTTCCCCTCTCTCGGTGCTAACTGAGCTGCGAACACATGGATGCACGCACGTGCACACGCAACCTGTGGAGACGCAAAACACTCCTGTCTGCTAGCAAGCATGAGTTCGCCCGAGCACGCGTATGAATACACACGCGCGCGCACACACAACATGCACGCACACACACACACGCACGCACGCACGCACGGACGTACACACACACACGCACGCACGCGTACGCATACACACATACACATACACACAAACGCACGCACACACACACGTACACACACGCGCACGCGCACGCGCGCGCGCGCGCACACACACACACACACTCCTCGCCTCCACCTTAAGCAGCAGCTTCGGCATCACTATCACCATCACTATCACCATCACCATCACTATCACCATCACTATCACTATCACCATCACTATCACCATCACCATCACTATCACCATCACTATCACCATCACTATCACCATCACCATCACCATCACTATCACCATCACTATCACCATCACTATCACCATCACTATCACATCACTATCACTATCACTATCACATCCACTATCACCATCACTATCACCATCACTATCACCATCATTGTCACTATCACCATCACCATCACTATCACCATCACCATCACCATCACCTTCACTATCACCATCACTATCACCTTCACTATCACCATCACCATCACTATCACCATCACTATCACTATTACCATCACTATCGCCATCACTATCACCATCACTATTACCATCACTATCACCATCACTATCACCATCACTATCACCATCACTATCACCATCACTATCACCATCACTATCACCATCACTATCACCATCACTATCACCATCACTATCACCATCACTATCGCCATCACTATCACCATCAATATCACCATCGACGACGAACAAACAAACAAACAAACAAACAAACAAATCAATGTGCACAGTCTTTTAATTCGAGAAAATGTACAAGATCTTGGTGAAAGTTTATTGTTTCTGTCTTCGTCACTGCAGAATTATGCGATCGCAAAGTTGCATAATCTTTCGTTGATCTGAGTTACTTGTTATCAAAAGATATAGAAAAAAGTTATGCCTATTTACCAAAAAAAACACGAACTGAACAAGAAAATCCACAACAGAATAGCTTTGATGTACTCAATCAACCACTTTCATGAAGTATGAAATATGAATATAACAATGTTACTGTCTTTAGCAAAGATATAATTCAAGGCAAATATCAAAATGGAAAAGGCTTTATAACTGTCACATCCTAAGTTTGCAAACAGAAACTTTCATTTTTCACAGGAGAAAGTAAATAAAAACCAGTGGTTCACATTTAATTGGTAACACCTTTCTGTCATTCAAATTGAGAAAAGATTTTAAAAGCTTGTAAAATCTTAAACTGAACTGGCATACGATACGATTTATCTCAATACTTTCTATACCTGCCATTCAGGTCTATCAAACAGTCTCCCAACGAAATCAAGTTCTTTATACGTTTTTCTTCCAGGACATTGGGAAATGTGAGAATTAGATGGTGAAGAAAGAATGTTACGAATGCTGGACATTAAATAAATGGGCCAACCCAGACACGCGAACAAGATCATTTCAACTCAAGTTCTTGCACAGAATCCTAACAACTAATGTATTTCTAAAAGCAATAAGACTAACAAACGACGACAGGTGCAGCATGGCTAGAAATGAACGAGAGACACTAGAACATATTTTCTTCCTTTGTCCATTTACCAGGATTCTATGGGACACTATTGAATTATATATACAGTACAACCCCTCTTTTACGACTTCCAAAAAACCTGTGAAAACCGGTCTTAAAAGAGGGGGGTCTTATAAGAGGGGTGAGTGTTCACAACAAATGCCATTCAATAAGTTTCAAACTGCAATGACCCAACTCTTTAGTCTTTGCAAAATATAGATATTTAATGATCATAATCAATCAAGCCAATAACTTCAGCCAAAATTGTTCAGTTCATGACTACACATTAATAAATGAATAAATATATACATAGCACATCAACATAACGCCACGTGACATGGGCATTTTCACAGAAAGTGAACACACATACAACTCTGCAAATTAAACAAATTAAAGGAAACCACATGAAGAAACCACCACCTAAAAAAAACTAAAGAATGGATAATGAGAGATTAGCATTGTTCAGTTCATGTCCACAATATAGTCCACAACACAACCTAATCCTGTTCATTTGGTGGGCAAGTCTGTGCCACTGCCGTTTTAACCACCGATCAAGCCAGCCATTTGATCCAGTGAAATCATCCAACCCCAGCTCCACCGACAAAAGAATTGCCTTCTCTTGAATGAGTTTTCCAGTCACTGGTATTTTTCTGCGCCTAGCATCGCAAAACCACTCCCAAACACGATCATTTACTTCACTGAAAGTACATTTTCTTACTTTGGCGTACTTCCTGTCGCCACGATCTCCATCTTTCCAGCGAGAAAGAATTGACTCTTTGTCCTTGATTATGCCTTGAATTTGTGTCTTTCCAACAGAAAGGGACTTTGCAATCGAAATAGCACTTTCTCCCGAATTGCTTCTTTTCACAACATCAACTCTTTGCTCTAGAGTCAAAGGAGTACGTTTTCTTTTTCCGAGCAATGATGAACGACCTGCTTTCTCTGCCATGATTTTCTCATTGCGCGCGCTTTCTCGTTCTCGCGCGATTTGACTAATCGACGTCGTCTGCTGCTCCATGAAAATGCTGACTACGTGTATCCAAACGTTCAGCGGATTTATTTCAATGATTAAAAAGAGTGCGATCTCTCGGTCGTAATTTGGACATTTTTGTTGAAAAGTCGTAAAAAGCCTTTAAAGTTCGGTCGTAAACCGCGTTAGAGGGGGAGTCGTAAATGAGAAGGCAAGTAAATAAGGAAAACAACCCGTCAGAAAAATTTTGGTCTTTAAAGAGGGGTAGTCGTAAACAAGGGGGTCGCATTTCAGGGGTTGTACTGTATATATAAAACTAGACCATGCTGTCAAATTCACCACTTCCGAAAAACTATTTGGAGCTTTACAGGGAAGTAAAGCAGTAAATCACATATTAAAACTCTAACAAGAAAACATATTTATTATTGTAAGCAAAAAGATGAAAAACCGAATATTCAAGATTTGCCTAGATACATAATGCAGGTAATTCAAATAGAAAAATATAGCGCAAAAATCAGCCAGACCCTTGAACAGTTTAGGACAAAATGGAAAAATTTAATATAGGCCTAATGAATTTTTTTGAGAGGGGGTGGGGGTGGGGGGTAGGGGGTGGTATGAAGAGGGGGTAAAGGAAGGGAGAGAGGTACAGATTATATTCTTAATAAGACAGTTTTTGTTGAGCATCCACAGAAAACGGATAAAAGCCAGCGCAGCTGTGGAAATCTAAATAGGGATGAACAGTTCTCTTTCAAGTGTGTATTCTTTGGGGAGAAAAAGCGACAAACCAAACTAACGTAAACTGGGGCCCTACCAATCAGCGATGAATGAGAAAGGATCGGCATTTATCACCTGTAAAACTGCGATGTTGCAAACAGCGGCTGCATTGTGGAACTTAGGCCTGTACGGGAATTGTGACCTGGTGAACTTTGACCGTCTGCAGAAATCCGAAGAACTGCGAAGGATCAACTGTCTGAAGACAGAGTCTGGTGAAGGACTTGTTGCCATGGAAATACCCAACAAAGGTCGCTTTTGTTATGCATAGAATCTCGACAGAATCTCGAGGGCTATCTACGTTTCTCGCTGAATAGCCGTAGGTGCGTCCCGCTCGCCCTCGACTAGCCATCGAGGCGAGCCACTTGCCTAACAAACGCGCCCAAAGCCACACTTGCTTGCTTGGGGCATGCGCACTGCTGAAGTTGACTCAAGTCCCTCCACGCACTGTGTCACTTCGTTCGAGTCTGGTACGGACAGTGGCAATCTGCTTTGCCCACAACGAAGGAAAGCAATCTAACGTGATGTAAAGCACACACGTCTTCCACAAACATGTCAACACGTATACTGACGCCTGCAGAAAATCACGCGTAGGTAATTTTCGATCCATCAGTGTTTTGTACACAGATGTAAACACCCAGGCGTCGGCTGCAAAAAATCCAATCTGAAACTGCTGCACACAACACATACCCAGCAGCCTCCATGCGAATCCACCCTCGACACTGTCATCCTAAGTGGAGGTGGAGACGGCATTTGACAGCCAGGGTCCAGCTGTCAGGGAACCAGCCAGGGCTTTACAGGATGTTTCGCGTGGAGCCATTGTTTCTTTGGTTCCACGCGTAGTCGTAGCGGTCCAGGAACTTGTTTTCCTCGTCCTCTGCTGAGGACTTGCTGCGGGTTGTCTTGAAGCGAAACGACAGGGAGTAGCCTCGCTCCAAAGCGTGGTCGATGAAGTTGCTTTTATGGGACCCCGACTTGGAGTAGTCGAAAATCCTCCTAACTAGTCTTCCATGGCGGCATTGGCACGTGCTGCCAACGTACACCACTATCCGCTTTGACATCCTGTGAGCACTTATTTCATAAATCCCGCACTTGGAAGACGGGACGAGGCGGCAAAGTTCGAAATAGTTTAATCGCCACCCCACGCCGGCATTCTCTGGGAAGCCATGGACCCTTTATTTTCCTCCCTTTTAGAGAGGCTTTGGCTCTGGGAATATCGCCAGGTACCATGAACGGGTGCCATTCGCTCCATCCCTTCAGCAGCTTGTCGGCTGGGGCGTTCTCTCGACGAATTCTGGGCGCCATGGTAGAGGAGATCGCAAGAGCTTCAACGTGGATCACAGCGAGCTGGCCTGAAGATGGCTGTCGTTTGAATGTTCCAGCCCATCAGCCCCATTTTTATAGAGATCTACTTGTGGCTGGCTGACATCAGCGAAGGACCATGCACTCATGAGCATTAAACTGAAAGGACATGCTGAAATTCCCGATAATTGGGAGATCTCAGATGTTGGGACTTTCCCAGAAAGCTTATTCCTAACCGGCCGTGCCATTCTAGACGATTGCGTGGGTAACGTAATCAGAGGTCACAGCTGCATAGGCGGAGCCCGCGAAACTGTATTGCGATGCATTGCTTCACAAGAGTTGCTTTAGGGTGGGGGGTGAGGTGGGGGAGTGTTAGACTCTTCAAAACAGGAAATGATCCGCTTTTAAGAACAGCTTTGAGTTTGAATCAGCCTAGCTTCTTCTTCTTTCCCTTCCTCCTTCCTTGCCTTCGCTGGTCATAAAGCTACCGCCAGGCTGGCTGTCAAGAAAATCGAACCATTGACCAAAAATTGGACATCATATGAACACATCTTTTGCAACTTGTCTCCTTCGCAGTCCTATCTGTATGGGAATTCTCCTAGCTTGCGCCGGGAAGTCGAAGTTCATAAAATCCAGTGGTTGTTTTCGAAAAAAACTTTATTCATGCACACAATGACAACAATCAGTAAACAACATAGACAAAATTCTCGGAGGACATAATCGCTGTTATCCATGCTCTTATACATGTTTTCTATCTCTGTCGTGCGCTCTCTCCTAGAATGCTGTATCTCACGTGTGTACTCACTGGTGTACACCTCCCTCTATAGGGGCACAATCCCGTATAGGACTGGTCACTCTTAATGGCATTCTAGTCCACTACAGACTTTGCCTGCCGGAGAAAGTCTCTAGCACAGTTCATTTCACATGATGGAAGGATTCCGTCCAAAATATTCAAATAGAGGCCACACGAT
>JAWQFJ010002336.1:260820-270820 GCA_034096865.1 Theodoxus fluviatilis
TAGAAGATAGGCACATAGGCACATCAGTGCAGCTTGTGAACATAGAACTCGAGCATCTGTCATGGTAAGGACGTGCCCGCGTGTTTTCGCGCTGTCGAGGCGCTGTCAGAAACAAGTCGTGTAGTGTCGAATGACAACCGATACTTTCCGACGAGATAACATTGCTGTTGATAAAAGATTGCATCATTCTTTGAAATGAATAAACAGATTTTGTTTACCGGGAAAAGGAAGATCAAAATGTTTATGTTTGCCACGCTTCAATGACACTTCACCATCAAAGCTTCTTGGCATCTAGGTACCATGCTGGACTTGGCAGCTAGGTACCATGCTGGACTTGGCAGCTAGGTACCGTGCTGTACTTGGCAGCTAGGTACCATGCTGGACTTGGCAGCTAGGTACCATGCTGGACTTGGCAGCTAGGTACCATGCTGGACTTGGCAGCTAGGTACCGTGCTGGACTTGGCAGCTAGGTACCATGCTGGACTTGGCAGCTAGGTACCATGCTGGACTTGGCAGCTAGGTACCATGCTGGACTTGGCAGCTAGGTACCATGCTGGACTTGGCAGCAGACGCTGGCGTAGAGGAGAAAGGCTCGCCACTCAGTCTCTATCTGGAGATCCCAACCGACCTTGCGTCCACTGCTGCAGACGAAATCCATGTAGCAGCCAGAAAAGCAGTCACGACTCTTTGGAGCACGACTCCTGCGAAAATAAAATTCAATTTTCGTAAGATGCAAAAGACGACAAGGAGGCCTGCTAAAGGAGTACATACATACACACGCACACACACACACGCATGCATACACACACGCGCGCGCGCACGCACACACACAAGCACACACACACACGATTACAAACAAGCCCACCGTTATTGGATAAAGTTAAAATTCATCTTAGTTTCGGTGGCGTCTCTCCATAAACATATCTGAGGCAAGGCAAACAAGGTCACCATGAAATGTCGAGGCAACGGATGTTGAAGATCAACAGTCGTCTTGTCGTATGTATGTATGTATGTATGTGTGGGTTCTTGTAACGCGCAAAACTTCTCGCCTACGGACATGCTCAATGCGCACACAGAAAAAAGAGTCAGCCATTAAAGAGATATGTTTTGAGTCCCTTCTTAAAATGAGAGAGTTTGGGGAATTTTCTGAGCAGTACAGGAATGTTGTTCCAATAGCTGGGTCCCACAAAACGGAAGATCGACGGCCATAGTTACCGAGCCGTCGGTGTGGGACACAAAGAAGTTTTTGAGTGGATGATCTTAAACTTCTAATCTTTTTATATTCCTCGAGCAGGGCTCGCAGATAGAGTGGAGCTGCACCTGAGACGCAGTTGAACACAGTGCAAAGAACTTTGTGTTCAATATAACGCTGCACCGAGAGCCAATGAAGGCTTCTTAGAATTGGCGACACTTGGGCCATTCTTGGAGGGCGCGCAACAATTCTAGCACTGTGGCCAACTGCCAACGACTGTCTGGCTATAAGAGAACCATTCTGAACACAGAGCTACTATTGACTGTAGTCTCAGCTGCGCTGAATGTACTGAGGAACAAACATCCGTCGAGATCGAGGCATGCACAGCAGAAGAGAGAACACCACATACAAGAGAGCATAGATATTAAGTTGTCTATGCGTAGGAAGGTTTCTGGCTTGCACCAGAAAATTGCCATGAAAGCATCACATATGACCAGCTATGCAGGGCGTAATAGAGACACTGGCAGATCGTAAGCAGCGAGCTAAGACATATCAATGAGAGACTACGTACTTGGCTGGGTCTCCTTGGAACGTCACTGGTGATGAGTATTCCACCGACGCTTTGTCGATTTCAACCTCTTCATCTCCATCTCTCGAGCTTTATGCTTTCCACCCACTCTCTGAAATCTTGCTAGAATGGCGACGTTGTTTGTTAAAGCTCGGTTGATTTCCTTCTTCTTGTGGGAGCCATCGCGCAGGTACTCGAGCAAACGGTTGATCACTAATCCACGATCATTCATGCACGTGCGGCCAGTGTACACTATGTCGCCCTTTTCCTCTTTGAGTTCATACAAAGCACATTGTCCTTGAGGAACCTTTTCTTCCAGTTCCGCCCTCCTCAGCCTGAGACCAGGGCCCAGGCGACGTTCCCAATTCCTATCCTCCTCTATGCCAGGCTTCATGACCTTGTACCAAGGCGTCCACATCTTTGGATTACTGGAGAGGCAGAGAAATTCCAACAATGCGAGCCTAGGCGCTAGCTGTAGCAAAATTGTTGTGCGCTGTGGCTCGCCTGATGCCGGTTTAAATAAGGACCCAAACGGGGATTTCAGTTTCGTTATTATTGGTTCTTAGCTCAGCACAGCTACACCTGTCTGTAACCCAAGCTAATGATATGCTGGGGTCAAAGGCGCGAGCCTATTCCAGTCAGATCGGAAAGAGCACTTTGCGTCGCAGCAGTCTCGTCACCATGATATTTTGGGAACAGTCGCAATTTCAAGCGAGTTGCGTGACCTCGAAAGAGAATGTGTGTGTGTGCGTGTGTGTGTGTGCGTGCATGCAAGCGTGCGTGCATGTGTGTGTGTGTATGTGTGTGTGTGTGTGTGTGTGTGTGTGTGTGTGTATGTGTGTGTGTCGTTGGCTGCATATGGTGAACTTCAGAAGTAGAGGAATACTAATGCATATCCTCTTGATTAAAAATACACATCTGCAAGCTGCGAAAGAGCAGTCTCTCCGTACTAGAATGGTTCACCCTTAGATTATCCAGGATTACAACGTACATTTCATGTTTGCTGTTGTGGTTCAGTATCGCACATTAAGATACACAGGAGCGGATCAGTTCATTTAAAACAAAAATAAAAAATTTGGGGGTGGGGTTCCAAACTTTTTTAAGAGCGGAGGGGAGGGGGGAGGGGGGAGGGGGGGTTTCCAAACTTTGTTAAGAGCGGGGGGGGGGGGGGGGAGGGGGGGTGTTCAAGGGCTCATCCGACACGTGAAAGCGGGGGAGGGGTGGGATGGGGGGAAGTACGACCCTATACGAGCGCTTGAAGCTCAGCCGAAACGTGAAAGCGGGGGGGGGGGGGGGGGGGGGGGGGAGGATGAAGTCCGACCCTATGGGAGCGCTTGCAGCTCAGCCGACACGTGAAAGCGGGGGGGGGGGGGGGGGGGGGGGGGGAGTTTTCACTGCAAAATGTTCAAATTTGGCGCATTCTGATGGTCATCATTACCTCTTTCAGGCAGCACATTTTGTTACTAATAAAAATAGTTTTTTTCTGTTGGGGGGGGGGGGGGGGTCCGGAAACCCCGGAAACCCCCCCTCGTCCGCCCATGATACACACACACACACACACACACGCACGCACGCACGCACGCACGCACGCACACACTCACGCACGCACACATATGCACACAAACACACACACACACACACACACACACAAACGCACATAAACACAAACACACACACACACACAAACACACACACACGTACCTATACATCACATTATCAGATACACACACATTCATACACACACGCACACACACACGCGCGCACGTAAGCGCCCGCAAAAACACAAATACGCACACGCACACATAGGCCTATACACGTACGTCCGTGTGCACAAAAATGTACGCGCCGTGCGCACATGCACACACGCACATACATGCACACACACAAACACACACACACACACACACAAACACAAACACACACACGCGCGCGCGCGCGCGCGCACACACACACACACAGTGTCAATTATTCTTTTCTCTTCACGCGTTGAAGTCAAGGAAGCTGGAGGAAGCGAAATCGGTTCTATAATTATGCCGGAGATGGATAAGGACTGCTGAAAATTTTTGCATCGATTACATTCATTCTGGAAACATATGATCAATCACGGTGTTTCGTGATTCCCTTCAAAGGCAATGGTTTGAGTGCATGCGTTTTGTGGCAGGGATCATTTGCTTGCGTCAGATGCCTGTTCTGGCATGGTGCGAAGTTGGCGCCAAAAGCCAGCATTTGAAAGTGTGCTACATCATACATGACATAGTTTTCCTCCTTTAGATTGTGGGGAAACCCTGGGGTGTTTCTAAATTTATACCACAGGGGCACATGCAGAAGCATGCTGTTGCGCTTGATTGTGGTGTAAGCGTCTGCCTCGAAATATCGGCAAGCTCTCCTGGAAAGTGTGTGATTGCGGACATCTGATTGGCTACTTTTGCCTCACGCGCAGCGAGGTCAGACTTTTGGCTTACCTCCCTTAGTTTGACCGTGCCTACTGACGCTGACTTGTACACCACCTAATAGAGCTGAAATGGTCGTTATGGGCAACATTTCCAGACACTGTACCCGGGGTACTCTGTCCGATTTATTAAAAAATGATTTTGAAATACTTCTGTAAAATTTATAAGTTTCATTTTTTCTGGAATGGTTTGTGCATGGATGAAGATGACTTTGGTGCCAAAAAATGAAAATCAAATGAAGGGGGTGTGGCTTTAAAAAGCTCATAAATTATCGGACAGAGTACCCCGGGTACTGTGTCCGGAAATGTTGCCCATAACGACCATTTCAGCCCTAATAGATGTCTATGATTTTCGGCGGCTTGCTTTCTTCGGTCTGCCAATCAAACACACACCATGCAACAAACAGAGGATTACTGCAATAGATTACTTACGACACCGTGTAGGGGAGGGTTTATGACAGAAGCTGAGAGCGCATGCAGATGGGCGCTGATTCAATAGTTCATTCCTTCACTAATCTTGTTTTCATCTCGCACTATACAACTATCTTCACCCTCTTGGTGCGTAAGTCACACGAGGGTGTCTTATACAGTTTCACACACCCGTATAACACACAACAAACTATGTTTTTAGGCGTATGGAACTGTAATAGACACCCTCGTGGGATGTACGTACCAGGATGGTGAAAAAAGGTCTGATTAGTGAAGAAATGAAAATATTGAAAGTCCTAGGTGCCCAAACTTGCTGCCCATTGCTGCCCACAACTCTGGCCACATGCATCCTGTGTTTATCTGGATCAACTGAACCCAGCTTGTGGATAACGCTTTTCTTGGGGAAGTTTACGTCTAGGCCTAGTAGGAGAGATGTGATGAAATGAGACGGCGATTCTTTTCCTATCTCTTGTGTGGTAATTTTTCTTTTCTTTTCGTTTTTGCGCTTGCTTCTAAAGTACGTGACACGATCTCTATATACCGATTACATTAAACTTTCATTCATTTATTCATTCATTAATTTATTCATTCGTTTGTTCATTCAGTCATCTACATTCACTTATTCATTCGTTAATTCGTATGGCCGGAGACGGGTTCACCGATGGTAAAGCTAAAAATAGTAGCAGCCACGTGAGTGTCTCCATCTTTGAATGATAAGAACTGGAATGCATATAGAAAAAGACATATATGTGTCCGTACATTTTAAAGAATAAAGATAGGTGGATGATGGGTCAAAATTGCATCAAAGCATGAAGATGGTTTGATTAAAACTAAAAATCATCAAGAATATTGATAATGGACAAGTTTTATTTGTATACTCTACACAGAGCCGTAAAAGATTTGTAAACAAAACATGCTGATCGAGGGAAAAGCTGACGTCGTAGCTGGCCGACGTTCACAATCGAAACGTGATGAATAACGAAACCTGTCGACGATCATTTTCATAAAGATTTTCCAACCTACACGGTCTTCACTTCCACCGCGGCGTGTGCTCCCAACCATACAGGGGCGACGAGCGAAGTGCCACGTTAATTTGTTGTTGTGCAAGCGTCGACATTCAAAATTCTGATCCGTTTGTCGTGATAGCAAAGATCGTATATACGCTATGTGTGTATTTATGGTCTTTGGTGATAGGATCGCAAGTACAAGTCGATCTGACCCAAGTGTAATAGTGCGCACGATACTAAACTAATGGAATCCGATAGCGGTCTGGATCTGCACTGAATATACAGTTATGTCTGCCTGACGTGACGAGAGTGAAGAAAGTGCGCAGTCGGAGCTTGCGGTGAGATCGCCGTCCCAACTTGGCAAACGGCGCTGAATTTGAAAGCGCTATCGGCTAAGCGAATGTGGCCGCTCATAGGGGGAGGAGTAGGCCTAAGTAGGGCCAGGAAAGGTGGAGATGATGAAGGGAGTCACGGTGGACGGATAGGAAAGTTGGAATAGTGAGACTGATGGGTAAATCTCTCTCTCTCTCACGTTCTCTCTCTCTCTCTCTGTCTCTCTCTCTCTCTCTCTCTCTCTCTCTCTCTCTCTCTCTCTCTCTCTCTCTCTCTCTCTCCCCCTCTCTCTCTCTCTGTCTCTGTCTCTCTCTGTCTGTCTGTCTGTCTGTCTGTCTCTGTCTCTCTCTCTGTCTGTCTCTGTCTCTCTCTCTGTCTGTCTCTTTCTCTCTCTCTCTCTGTCTCTCTCTCTGTCTCTTTCTCTCTCTCTCTCTATGTCGCTCTCTCTCTTTCTCTCTCTATGTCGCTCTCTCTCTCTCTTTCTCTCTCTCTCTCTATCTCTCTCTTTCTCTCTCTCTCTCTCTCTCTCTGCGTGCGTGCGTTCGTGTGAGTGTGTGCGTGCATGTTTGCGTTTTCTTTCAATAGTATACATTGAAGCACAAAGGCAAATTATGAAATCCACGTTGCAGTCTACAACTTCAGTCTTCCTGGATAATTTATCTTCGAACTGGCAGACTGCTTTTTCGCAGTTTGCAAGTGTTTGTCTTGTTTTGTGTTTGTTTGTCAAGTTTACTCTCTAACGACAAAATTATTTGAATGGCCAAAGGGGATGAAATCAAATGCAACGTCGAAGTAACGGGCACAGCTGACGCCATGATGTCTAGGCTAAATTTAGCCCCATCCATCTAGGGCAGGAAGGAAGACAGAGAGATCCAACGAGAAAAGTCTGTGTCGCTGTTGCACAACAAACGGGATTTCCCGATCTTCGCTGGAGTGGACCGCCGTACTGTCCCTTGTGACATGGCGGCATATGTCGTATTGTGCGTCTGACGATCAGTACATAGTAAATTGGGGGAGGGGGGGGGAGGGAGGGGGGAGGGGAGGGGCAAAAACTCACATTTTTTTCATACAAACGAAAGAATAAAAGTTGATCAGGAACGAAAGACACATTTCCTTCTTTCATCAAAATGTGTCTTCTACCTTCATTTTCATTTCAGGGCCCACTCCTTGTAGTATATTCTCTGTTTTCAAATATTAACATTAAAGAGACTGAATCTGAGAAATTGCCTGTTTTTCTTCCAATATTAATTTGGAGTTGTGAACACCACCTTAGCAGGAACCTGTACATCAAGAATGCACAATTAGTGGAAATCATGTAATTAATTTTATTAACTCAAGGATTACTGATGTAATTTGTACATTCCGAGAAGAACTACTACAAACATATAGCTTCATGAATTGTTATTATATAATTTGAACACAAAAGACCTTAGTCAGACCACGTGGACTCGAGAAATCTGAGTATAATTTTAATCAGTGGGTCACTATCTCAGGTTGCAGGGTTTCAGTGTTTGATACCATGATGTGTTTAAGTTAATTTACAACAGTACTGAGTATACAGGCATGCAGTCATAACCAACACAGGACCTACATTGGGCCGAGGTCTGAGCCAATATAGGACAGGCATGCAGTCATGACCAACACTGGACCTATATTGGGCCAATATAGGCTGCCAATATAGGACAGGCATGCAGTCATAACCAACACTGGACCTATATATACAAACACCTCACTCTCAACATACACATTCATATTGTCCTGGAATGAGCATCATGACAACAACAAGAAAAAGAAAAAGGAAGAAAGAAAATATTCCATCACTATTTAATTAGTTTTTCATTCAGTCTATCATTTACACATTATATTCTTCAAACACAACTGCCTCATCTGTTTCCAGATCATATAGATTTCAAAATGACAACAATGAATTATTTTCAAATCCCTGCTTCCTATTCATTCCCAGCAGAGAAGAAAATTACCAAGAAGTAAAAGAAAATGAAGAAAAAGAAAAAGAAAATGAACAAGAAGTAAAAAGGAATAAAACGAACAAAAAGAAGGAGATAATGAACAAGAATATAATGAATGAGAAGAGCAAAAATCAGAGGAAAAGGAAACAGAAAAGCAAGAAGAAAAAGAAGGAGAACGTGACGCATGTGACGACGTCATCTGTGCTCTCCATCAGAAGTGACGTGGGACCTTCACTGAAAAGTCTTTCTGATGCCATGCTCTCGGGAGGTCTCTGCCCGCTGCTGCTCCTGTCCCTGGCAGGTAAGCCTGAAATTGCGTGCATGGGCTTTCTCTTTGCACCTTTCCAGCACTTTGTGTTGGCATTTCAAACATTTTCAAACAGCTCTTTCTGTCGTGGTGGTCAGTCGATTTCGCGGAATACCTTGAGACCTCAGTCCCGATGCGCAGATTTTGTGGTATAGCTAGGATGGACTACAGAGGTCCAAAGCAAAGGGCGTTGCAATGAATCATTTTCGTGTGCGTGTTTTGTTGTTGATTTTGATTGTGATTTTCGAAACGCATGACTCCTTTCTTAATTCCTGGTCTCCAGAAAATGCGGTTGATGGCCAGTTGTTACGAACTGGTTGCTTCGATGGTGTACGCCTTTAAGCATGTTTTAGGCAGTCTTTGTAGCGCTTTCAGGGTCCTCTAGCACCTCGTTTCCACTGCCCAGCTCTGAGCTTGTGTTGGCAGCCTGTACGTAACTTTCCATTCTGATCACAGAGCCCATCCAACAAAGATTGTGTCTCTGTATGAGCGCTTCAATTCTTGGTAATTACGATTCTCTCAAGACTTCAGCATCTAAATATGTCTCTCTAGAAGATTACCTGGACTCGACAGGCAACATTCGTCTCTTAACCCTCATGTTACCGCAGTGTCCATAGACGCTCGATACTATTTTAACGTTTCGCTGAAGGTCTTTGAAATTCTAAAGAGTTACCGTTCTTACAATGAGAGCATAAGGGTTAAGGACCTGCATGTTTGGCGAAGAGAGTTTCTGTGCCTTCTTCGATCTAACGGTGATGTCTGGACGCTTTCCTCAAGCGTCAAAATGTCTTTTTGGACATCCTTCACAGTCCAATGGAGAAAACACGATACATCCCTTATCGCTGTTAAATGATGAGAACTCGCATTCGCTGATGATCCAAAGGGAGACAACTACCCTGTAGATTAGAAGGTCATCTTCGCTCGTTTCCGCTTGCTGGCTTAAAATATTTGAATGACGATCGATTTGATTGGCTGATAGATTGGGGTGGGTGGGGTGGTCGCCGTACATGAGTGTGTACCTGGGTTGCGTGGAGTGGAGAAAGGACTGAATTATCACGCTTGCTAAGCGAGGCAAAGGCAGACCAGTGCGGACCTTCGCACCTGTGTGACGTCATACTGGATTGGACCCCATGAAGTGTCACGTACAGCAGGAGCTACTCGATGTCCCCCTCATCGGCTGGAACCCTGGCCGCTGGGCTTCCGGGACCTGCTCCAGTAGCTCAGCCAGGGGCCTGCTCCAGTAGCTCAGCCAGGGGCCTGCTCCAGTAGCTCAGCCTGGGGCCTGCTCCAGTAGCTCAGCCAGGGGCCTGCTCCAGTAGCTCAGCCAGGGGCCTGCTCCAGTAGCTCAGCCAGGGGCCCGCTCCAGTAGCTCAGCCAGGGGCCTGCTCCAGTAGCTCAGCCAGGGGCCTGCTCCAGTAGCTCAGCCAGGGGCCTGCTCCAGTAGCTCAGCCAGGGGCCTGCTCCAGTAGCTCAGTCAGGGGCCTGCTCCAGTAGCTCAGCCAGGGGCCTGCTCCAGTAGCTCAGTCAGGGGCCTGCTCCAGTAGCTCAGCCAGGGGCCTGCTCCAGTAGCTCAGCCAGGGGCCTGCTCCAGTAGCTCAGCCAGGGGCCTGCTCCAGTAGCTCAGCCAGGGGCCTGCTCCAGTAGCTCAGCCAGGGGCCTGCTCCAGTAGCTCAGCCAGGGGCCTGCTCCAGTAGCTTAGCCAGGGGCCTGCTCCAGTTGCTCAGCCAGGGGCCTGCTCCAGTAGCTCA
>JAWQFJ010002336.1:275820-283320 GCA_034096865.1 Theodoxus fluviatilis
CCTCTCCAGCACTTTGCGTGTTTTTTATATATAAATTTCCTTCACAGAAAGGTTATCCTATCCACCGGACGTCAAGATCAGTAAGTTCACATTCCTTGGACCGAGGTGAAAGCTGACAACCCGTCCTTCCAACCCCAGTGTGGTTGGGGGTAAAGACAGACCCCCCGCGTCTCCTACTCAGTTTTGTGAGCAGCGAATGACTTGGGAATTTTAGAGGGCACGGTCAGAGCGCAAACCTCCGCCAAGAAAGCCAAAAATATATCTTCCACGGTCTGTATAATGCAGGCAAACATGGCAGACAACATTCACAAGCCCGTCTGCTCGCCCTCTCGCCCTGCGGTCGTGATCTCGCGCGAGGCTAGGGGTATGCTAAAAATACACATCGGCCACATCACTGGCTGCGCTCGATTTATCCGCCTGAATCCGTCGGCGGTGGTCCGCCGTCACGTGACCGGGAGTCACGTGACCGGCTAATCGACAGCTTTCGGTCCAATCGAGCGCTGTCGGCTGATCAACATGGCGGCACAATTGTGGTGTATAGAAGAGTTACTAGACAGCGGTAGCGATGATGAAGAAATGTGCTGTCTTCTTGGTTTATGGTAAGGTTTGAGGTTATTGTGTAAATTGAACATTTTCATTACCACTACCTATGCCCTGATAAGTGACTCCTGAGCCTAGGTGCAGTCAAAGACCCTATAATTATACACTAAGACCACGCACTCGAGCGATTTTCCTTTACGCAAAGGGAGGTCAGAATGTAGAGTTACGTCCCTTCGCGAGAGAATTTTCGGGTCATGGACGTTTCGCCCCAACTGCGACATTCGGAACGTCGTTTAGCTTAAGATTACACCCGAATCACGCGCACCGTTAAGGTGCATGGAGTACAGTACCGCCGAGCAAGACGTTTGTCACAAAACCCAGATACATTAATACGGCCGGATCTTAGCTAAACGACGTTCCGAATGTCGCAATTGGGGTGAAACGTCCAGCACCCGAATTTTCAATTCGAACTTAATGCAGGATTTCTCACCGTCAACCACACATCGTACACACAATAAAGAAAAAAATCGTAATCTACTTCAATTGTCCAGCCGAAATTGCAGCGAGGTGACAAATTAAGGCACACATGAGTCAGCGGAGAACGAATTATCGAATATTTTCAGTGTCGAATCGTCATGAAACAAAAAGCCTAGTATTGTCGTCGCCATCTTGGATCTTAGTTCGCCTCAGAAAACCTGACGGCGGACCCGGCGGTTCACCGGGTGATCCGCCGGTCACGTGACCTGAAGGAATCGAGCGCAACAAAAAACCCGCCGGTGCCCCGTCTCGCCCGCCGGCAGATTCCGGCGGACAAATCAAGCGCAGCCACTGCAAAGGCAAAGGCGAAGACGACAACATTTCTCTTACTGGTTGTAGCTCCAAAATGAGATGATAGATAACCTCTAAAATATAGCGGATTGTTTCTTAGGTAAAATTCTGACTTTGTACAAAATTTAATCAGAATCCGTTTTGAACGTTTTGAATTATTGTGCTGAATGACTAACGGATGAGCAGACGAACTAACGCACTGACCAAGGTAAAAACATAACCCCCTTGGCAAAGGAAATCAAGAGCACTTGCTTTAGCTCTAACCGGCTATAGCGATGTTGTAGTGCATGGCCTTGCAAAATCTACAAAGACTGAAAGGCCAAAACACTGTATCCATCCATCCATCCATCCATCCATCCATCCATCCATCCATCCATCCATCCATCCATCCATCCATCCATCCATCCATCCATCCATCCACACACCCACACACTCACATACCCACCCATCCATCCATCCATTCATCCATCCATCCATCCATCCATCCACACACTCACACACTCACATACCCACCCATCCATCCATCCATCCATCCATCCACACACCCACACACTCACATACCCACCCATCCATCCATCCATCCATCCACACACCCACACACCCACATACCCACCCACCCATCCATCCATCCATGCATGCATGCATCCATCCATCCATCCACTAATTTATTCATTCATGTATACATGCATTAATTATTCATTCGTACATTCATTCATTCAATATAAACCGATTTGTGAGGACCCGGCAATACCGCAGAAGGCAATGGATGCACCGCCAATTCTATAGCGTCATGCATGCTGGCAGGAAAGCATAACTTTGTTTTTGTACCTTTAACGTAGGGACTGAGTGTAGCTTGTTTGATAAAAGTGTGCATCATTATCATCATCACAGTCATCATCGTTGTCGTGGTCGTCATCGTCGTCCTCATTTTCATCCTCGCCATTGTAGGCATTTTTATTGACTCACATGCGAAGCAAAAGTGAGTCTATGTACTGAGCCGTGTCGTCCGTCCGTCCGGGCGTCCGTCCGGGCGTCCGTCCGTCCGTCCGTCCGGGCGTCCGTAAAAAACTTAAACGTTCGATTTTTCTCGGAGACTATTAAGTCTATCAACACCAAATGTGGCATGATGGTGTATGATGACAAGGCCTCAAAAAACATACATAGTGACTTGACCTTGCTTCAAGGTCAAGGTCGCAGGGGCCATAAATGTTGTCTAAAAACAGTCATTTTTCACATTTTCTCAATTTTCTCTGAAGTTTTTGAGATTGGATACCTGACCTATACGTGGTATATAGGGCAAAGTAAGCCCTATCTTTTGATACCAGTTTGGTTGACCTTGCTTCAAGGTCAAGGTCACAGGAGCTCTTCAAAGTTGGATTGTATACATATTTTGAAGGGACCTTGACCCTGAACTATGGAAGATAACTGTTTGAAACTTAATAATTATGTGGGGCACATGTTATACTTTCATCATGAGACACATTTGGTCACATATCATCAAGGTCAAGGTCACTTTGATCCTTATGAAATGTGACCAAAATGGGGTAGTGAACCACTAAAAGTGACCATATCTCATGGTAGAAAGTGCCAATAATCACCATTGTGCTTCCTATGTCTTGAATTAACAGCTTTGTGTTGCATGACCTTGGATGACCTTGACCTTGGGTCAAGGTCACATGTATTTTGGTAGGAAAAATGTGTAAAGCATTTCTTAGTGTATGATGTCATTCGTAGGTTTAGTTGTTTGACCTTGACCTTGAAAGTCACCTGAAGGTCAAGGTCATATAAAGGTCAAGGTCAAGCATGTGAGTCGTATGGGCTTTGCCCTTCTTGTTTCAACCCGTTCTGTTTCGAGTGAATTGGGGCTTGCAGACAACGCGTCCTCCAGATGACACTGCAGTTTGAACTCCTCTTCACACTCCTACAATGGTTCTTGCCTTTCTGTACTCCTGTGTTCTGCCAGCCTGCATTTCTGTACTCCTGTGTTCTGCCAGCTTGCAATTCTGTACTCCTGTGTTCTGCCAGCTTGCATTTCTGTACTCCTGTGTTCTGCCAGCTTGCATTTCTGTACTCCTGTGTTCAGCCAGCTTGCATTTCTGTACTCCTGTGTTCTACCAGCTTGCATTTCTGTACTCCTGTGTTCTGCCAGCTTGCATTTCTGTACTCCTGTGTTCAGCCAGCTTGCATTTCTGTACTCCTGTGTTCTACCAGCTTGCATTTCTGTACTCCTGTGTTCTGCCAGCTTGCATTTCTGTACTCCTGTGTTCAGCCAGCTTGCATTTCTGTACTCCTGTGTTCTACCAGCTTCAATTTCTGCACTCCTGTGTTCAGCCAGCTTGCATTTCTGTACTCCTGTGTTCAGCCAGCTTGCATTTCTGTACTCCTGTGTTCAGCCAGCTTGCAATTCTGTACTCCTGTGTTCTGCCAGCTTGCATTTCTGTACTCCTGTGTTCTGCCAGCTTGCAATTCTGTACTCCTGTGTTCTGCCAGCTTGCATTTCTGTACTCCTGTGTTCTGCCAGCTTGCATTTCTGTACTCCTGTGTTCTGCCAGCTTGCATTTCTGTACTCCTGTGTTCTGCCAGCTTGCAATTCTGTACTCCTGTGTTCTGCCAGCTTGCAATTCTGTACTCCTGTGTTCTGCCAGCTTGCATTTCTGTACTCCTGTGTTCTGCTAGCTTGCATGTTCTGCCAGCTTGCAATTCTGTACTCCTGTGTTCTGCCAGCTTGCATTTATGTACTCCTGTGTTCTGTCAGCTTGCTATTCTGTACTCCTGTGTTCTGCCAGCTTGCATTTCTGTACTCCTGTGTTCTGCCAGCTTGCATTTCTGTACTCCTGTGTTCTGCCAGCTTGCATTTCTGTACTCCTGTGTTCTGCCAGCTTGCATTTCTGTACTCCTGTGTTCTGCCAGCTTGCATTTCTGTACTCCTGTGTTCTGCCAGCTTGCAATTCTGTACTCCTGTGTTCTGCCAGCTTGCAATTCTGTACTCCTGTGTTCTGCCAGCCAACAACACACGGCGCTTTTCGGTGACGGAAATCCTGTACGCTGAACACAACGGCATCTCCATCAATCATCCAGGATCGCCCGATCACTACTCCACGTAAGCTGCTTCTCCTCAGTGTTGGTGTTGATTCATGCAACCAACCAACCAACCAACCAACCAATCAATCAACCAACCAGCCAACCAACCATCCAACCAACCAACCAACCAACCAACCATCCATCCATCCAACCAACCAACCAACCAACCAACCAACAAGTCAGTCAG
Source organism: Theodoxus fluviatilis (assembly GCA_034096865.1). Classification (NCBI taxonomy): domain Eukaryota; kingdom Metazoa; phylum Mollusca; class Gastropoda; order Cycloneritida; family Neritidae; genus Theodoxus; species Theodoxus fluviatilis. Next base: position 280,457 of record JAWQFJ010002336.1, read on the forward strand.
TCAATCAGTCAGTCAGTCAGTCAGTCAGTCAGTCAGTCAATCAGTCAGTCAGTCAGTCAATCAATCAATCAATCAATTAGTACTGTCAGTCTATGAGTTGTTTAATGCAATCAATCAATACAGTCAGTCTTAAAGAGTAGATTCATGGAATCAGTCGGTGTATTTAGACTCAGAGTTCATTCATGCACTCATTCAATACTGACAGTCTAAGACTTGACCAAAGACACTTTCTAACGGGTCCCCCAGCTTCTGCGCTCGAAGTTGAGGGCTGAGTTGGAAAAAATTGTGAAAGCTAACTTTGGCGCGTTCATCCGCAGCCTAGTTGCATGCTCCCCAGGGAGTTGAGACGGTGTTGGAGTGATGAAAAAAAAAAGGTAGCCCGATCGAAGCTGCGCTGGAAACTGCGCGGTTCACAGAGTTGCATCCTTGAGCAAGATGCTTAACCCACATTGCTTCTCCCCACCCAGGAGTGAAACCGGGTATCAAACGGCCCTCTTCAGGGCTACCAAACGGCCCTCCTCAGGGCTTTACAGGTCTTTCGGATGGGACCTTCATAAACCGAGGTCTAGTGTGTGATACGCATGCACAACATCAATCGCGCACTATAATGATGCTGACGCTCATGTCCTTGACGGGTGAGTGCCGGCCACAGAAAAAATATACCCAGCACGCACAACTCCCCACCCAGGAGTAAAAAACCGGGTGTCTGCAGAATCTTCACATTGTTGAAGTTGGCAGACTAGAGAAAGAAGAAGAAGAAGACGCGATTTGTCATTTGGCCTCTCGTGACGTTTTGACGTTCGTGGGAACATCACTTCCGGTAGAATGAAAGCTACAGTGGACTAGTAATAACCGTGTTTTCACATAGTTGTGTCTTTCATGTGTATCTGCATGTAATTAATTCGAAGATTGAAAGAAAATAGTGCATTACTTTCGTAATCAAAGACGCTTTGAGAGTAATGAAGCAAGAATTCATAGTCGATCAATTTGTTTACACTTGCCAGACCAGTGCGGGAATGTACGCGTGATTTTTTGACTCACATGCGAAGCAAAAGTGAGTCTATGTACTCACCCGTTTCGTCCGTCAGGGCGTCCGGGCGTCCGGGCGTCCGAAAACTTTAACGTTGGATTTTTCTCGGAGACTATTAAGTCTATCAATACCAAATGTGGCATGATGGTGTATGGTGACAAGGCCTCAAAAAACATACATAGTGACTTGTCCTTGCTTTAAGGTCAAGGTCGCAGGGGCCACAAATGTTGTCTAAAAAACAATCATTTTTCACATTTTCTCAAATTTCTCTGAAGTTTTTGAGATTGGATACCTGACCTATATATGGTATATAGGGCAAAGTAAGCCCTATCTTTTGATACCAGTTTGGTTGACCTTGCTTCAAGGTCAAGGTCACAGGAGCTCTTCAAAGTTGGATTGTATACATATTTTGAAGGGACCTTGACCCTGAACTATGGAAGATAACTGTTTCAAACTTAATAATTATGTGGGGCACATGTTATACTTTCATCATGAGACACATTTGGTCACATATCATCAAGGTCAAGGTCACTTTGACCCTTATGAAATGTGACCAAAATGGGATAGTGAACCACTAAAAGTGACCATATCTCATGGTAGAAAGTGCCAATAAGCACCATTGTGCTTCCTATGTCTTGAATTAACAGCTTTGTGTTGCATGACCTTGGATGACCTTGACCTTGGGTCAAGGTCACATGTATTTTGGTAGGAAAAATGTGTAAAGCATTTCTTAGTGTATGATGTCATTGGTAGGTTTAGTTGTTTGACCTTGACCTTGAAGGTCACGTGAAGGTCAAGGTCATATATAGGTCAAGGTCAAGCATGTGAGTCGTATGGGCTTTGCCCTTCTTGTTCAGTATTGCCATGAGTTTTATTTCAAAAGTTTAGGTGCTGTACTTGTCATCAAGAAGTATTCTTCAGACAGACAAATTAATATTGTAAGTTAGTGAGCTTTCATCGGAGAGCGAACAGCGCAGCCATTGTAAAATAGTGGCTCACCGGAAGTGATGTTCCCGCGAATCACAACCTCTCTCGCAATTCGGCGAAGCTGGCGATCCCGTTAGATAGTGTCTTTGACCTGATTCATACAATCAGTCAATGTAATTAGTCTAGGAGTTGATTCATGCAGTTCATAAACACATTCTACGAGTTGTGTCATGCAATCAATCAATGCAATTAGTGTCGGAGTTGATTCATGCAACCAATCAATATCAATGTCTTAGAGATGACATGCAATCAATCAATATGATTAGTCTTGGAGTTGATTCATGCAACCAATCAATATCAATGTCTTAGAGATGACATGCAATCAATCAATATGATTAGTCTTGGCGTCGACTTGTCCATTATTTTCAGCAGTGTAAAGACTAGGTAGTACTTGGAGTAGTTGCATGTGGAAAAGGTTGGTTTTGTGTGTGTGTGTGTGTGTGTGTGTGTGTGTGTGTGTGTGTGTGTGCGCGAGCGCGTGTGCGCGTGCGCGTATGCAATGCATGTTGGTGTTCATGTCTATGCGATTATGCATGCATATATACAAACAGGGAAAAGTGGGGCATTAGGCACCCTTTTTTTCTTTATTAAAAACTAGTATGTTCTTTGAAAAGATACATAAAATTAAACGGAGTAAATAAATTGAGGACACTGAAATTCAACAAAGCAAAATAACTGTCTTTGGTAACCACGAAATGAAATATTTTTAAACGAATTTTATTTCTTACAGTGAACTTCCATGCTCTCAGGGTATTAAGCCCTATGAAGCAGGGCCATTATGCTTCAACCTAAACGACATAATTATGTTCATAAGTTTTGTATAATAAAAAAACACAGAAAAACCTTG
>JAWQFJ010002336.1:288320-293320 GCA_034096865.1 Theodoxus fluviatilis
TCACATTCAGCGTGGCTGAGACTTTCAATAGAGTCTCAGCAACAGGTTGGTCACGTGATAGCCTTAATTCTTCCATAACATGCATACCACCGTTCGGAACACAGTCTCGGCCATGCTGAATGGCATACAACATCGTTGAGTGTATTCCTCCGCTTGTTGTGATACACACGGATACTGGCAGCCATTTTTTCGTCAATTCGTTTTCTAAAATTCGAATCACAAGAGTGTAATAGTGTGAACTCTACTTGTTATAAGGACTTTGAATACAACAGCAACAATTATACTTCATCATGCGAGTAAGGCAACCAATCCCGTCTGCATAATGATTATCGTTTGGACCTATGGCTACACACCCAGAAACCCGCTGAGTGCTTTTACTGATGAGGAATCATTAATTTAATGTATGCTTAGAAGGATTAAACTTAGAAAAACTGCTTCTGAGCTCTCCGATTATATCGAACTTCGGAATCGGACGGATTCCTACAGAAGAAACTTCACTCGATCAACGTTCAACACAGACAACAGTGAGTAAAATCTTAGTTCTAGATGCATGGTGTGTTGTGCTTGGATACTTCAGTCATTTCAGACTGGACTGTGGGGAGGTGGGAGGTGTTCAGACGAGCATCTTGATCTCCCCTTCCCTCACACCCTTCCCTCCTTTTTCCCTATATCCAACGATATTCAGTTAGCAACGGAATGTAGGTTAAATCACTTACCATCAGTCGATACACGAAGGATCGAAGTGTGGACTTCAGCAGCTATAGTCAAACAGTGTGAAGGTAGTTAGACCACAGGTTCCGGCTAGAAAGCATTTACTGGCGAGAGTATAACCATAGATTCACGTCACCAGCCCGGAGCGATAGGAATCTTTTTCGCTTGTTAATACAACTATTACTAGTTCCAAAGATTGTGTATACACGTGTATACACAAAATCGCACGTGCTCAAGGCAGTTTGCAACCTTATAGACGACGTTCGCGCTAAAAGTAGTTCTCAAATGATTTCCTGGAAAATCTCATAGATTAGTTTTATTAGAACACTAAATTTGTGTTTATCTATCGGGATAAATAATTGGAGTGAAATAGAATCGTATCTTTTTACTCTCGATGGTCTTTTGATCATGTTGAATTTTGATTGGTAAAACCATTGGAATGTGGAGCAGAAGTCACGTGACCAACCTGTATCAGAGATACTATCTCTGTGTTCAGAATGACTCACTCACTCACTCACTCACTCACTCACTCACTCACTCACTCACTCACTCACTCACTCACTCACTCACTCACTCACTCACTCACTCACTCACTCACTCACTCACTCACTCACTCACTCACTCACTCACTCACTCACTCACTCACTCACTCACTCACTCACTCACTCACTCACTCACTCACTCACTCACTCACTCACTCACTCACTCACTCACTCACTCACTCACTCACTCACCCACCTACCCACTCACGCACAGCACGCCACTGCTCATTGAAATACTCGTAACACCTTTCTCTCGACACAGCGAGGAAGAGTCTTTCTCTTTTAAGCTTATCAAGTTTATTTGTTGTTCATTTTGATCTGCATGATAATGCTGCTACAATACATCTATAACGCTCAGAGCAGACTGCAAATGCCCCCCAAAATTCATGTCATTCCGTTTTGATTATTCAGTTTGTGTGTAGTGCAAGCGATTTCTTACCCTTCCCTTCGAAAGAGAACTACACACGTGTCAGCCCCTCTTGCCCGTGGTTTTAACCCTTTTGTGTGCTGACCCTCTCAGGACCCAACGAAAGTTACGCCCTGCTGGGCAGAATTTGTACTCCGGACAGCCAGCAACACTGGCGAAGCACTGGTCGTGAAATGTACATCGTTTTCCACTCCAATAAACGCGTCAAGACCTTTGAATCCTACAGCGTGGGCTTTGAGATCTTGCTCAAAGGTACGGGCATTGGTTTCACATTGCGACTTTTCCTATTTCGGAGTCTCAAACCGCTTATCACTTTACACTCCTGATCACTGGGTCGCCTATAGAGCAGCAGACGACAAAGACAGTGACGAGCATGCAGGCAGACACAAGAACTATCTCCACGCCCAGGGCCCGTATGCATGAGGAGGACGGAAAACTCCTTATGAGCAAGATTTACTACAAAATGATTTACTACAGCAGTTACGTAAGATGGTTTGCATTGTAGTTATGACTGTGAAGGTACGCAGTAACTAGCCAGGAGGAATCCCGGGAATCCCATTTTTGTACGCACACACAGACCCACGCATGCACGCACACTCACACATAAACACGCAAGTCCGCACACAAAAAAGGACAAAATAATCCTCTCCATTCTCTCTATTGACGTAGAAACTTGATGGCCATGACGCAGATGCTGCTACTGCTGCTGCTGCTGCTTCTGGCGATGATGATGATGATGTCAATGACGATGACGACAACGACGTGGAGGAGGAGGAAGAAGAAGAGGAGGAGGAAGAAGAGGAGGAGGAGGAAGAAGAGGAGGGGGAGGAGGAAGAAAAGGAGGAGGAGGAAGTAGAAGAAGAGGAGGAGGATGTGGAGGCAGAAGAAGAAGAGGAGGGGGTGGAGGAAGTGGAGGAAGAAGAGGAGGACAGGAAGAAGAGGAGGAGGAAGAAGAGGAGAACGAAGATGAAGAGGAGGAGGAAGAAGAGGAGGAGGAAAAAGAGAAGGGGAAGGAAGGGGAGGAAAAGGGGAAGGAAGAGGAGGAGAAGGAAGACGAAGAGAAGGAGGAAGAAGAGGAGGAGGAAGAAAAGGAGGAGTAAAAAGAGTAGAAGGAAGAATACGAAAGGGAGGAGGAAGAAGAAAAGGAGGAGGAAGAAGAAAAAGAAAGAAGAAGAGGAGGACGAAGAAGAAGAGTGGGAGGAGGAGGAGGGCGAGGAGAAGGACGAGGACGACAAGGAGAGAAGAGAGAGAGAGAGAGAGGGAGAGAGAGAGAGAGAGAGAGAGAGAGAGAGAGAGAGAGAGAGAGAGAGAGAGAGAGAGAGAGAGAGAGAGAGAGAGAGAGAAGAGAGAGAGAAAGAGAGAGAGAGAGAGAGAGAGAGAGAGAGAGAGAGAGAGAGAGAGAGAGAGAGAGAGAGAGCAACGAGAAGAGAGGTTTACACTAATCAAGGACGACAGCGACAGAGAAAAATAAAACGACCAGACTGAGACCATAATAGTCAAACACAAGCATTGCTGTCTGTGTTTTCGAGCAAGACGTGAGATCCCATCGCCACTTTCCTTTCCAGAGGAACTTGCGGCCACGAAGCCTGGGACATTGGACCCCCGCACAAAAGGCATGGTTCCCGTCCTCTGCTTCTTCATCTTCATTGCCATCATCTGCATGGACTCGGCTGTGCCCAAGTCAGCCCTGTCCTGAGCCGTCACCGCCACCTTACTTCCGACCTTGACCAGAAAACTTGACTCGCAGTCTTGACTAGCAAACTTGACCAGCATACTTGACCTGCATACTTTACCAGGAAAATTGACAAACTCGACAGGGAAAATTGAGCCGCGATTTTGATTTACAGACTTGGCCTCCAAACTTGACCAACAAACCTGCACTGCAAACTTTACTCACAAGCAAACAGGACAAGTAAGCTTGAACGACGATTTTGATTGGCAAATTTGACCTGCAAACCTCCCCAGCGAACTTGAACTGCAAACTTGACCTAGGAACTGCAAACTTGACCTAGGAATTGCAAACTTGACCTAGGAACTGCAAACTTGACCTACGAACTGCAAACTTGACCAGCGAACTGCAAACTTTGACCAGAAAACCTGACTAGGAAATTTAACTAGCAAAGTTGAGCAGCGAAATTGACTGACAAATCTGGCCTGCAAACTTGACTGACAAACTTCAACTGCAAACTTGACTGACAAACTTCAACTGCAAACTTTACTGACAAACTTCAACTGCAAACTTTACTGACAAACTTCAACTGCAAACTTGACGATCAAACTTGATTTGCAAACTTGACAAGCAGACTCGAGCAGCAAACTTCTCTCCCACGTGCCTTGGAAAAGCTCTCGACATCAGGCTCAGAGCATCAGGGCTGGATAATTCTCGCCCGCTTCTGGTATAAAAGCTCAACCTTATCCTGGTGGGATGATTAATCCTATATGGGCTACCAAAGCCTCTTGGGTCTCCTTTCAGTCTTCAAAGCAGCCAGGGAACTTTCTGTAGGTAAAGGCGTGCAGCTTCTCTTAGCAAAGCAGGCAGGGAACTTTCTGTAGGTAAAGGCGTGCAGCTTCTCTTAGCAAAGCAGGCAGGGAACTTTCTGTAGGTAAAGGCGTGCAGCTTCTCTTAGCAAAGCAGGCCAAACTTCATAGGCGAGTGACATCAGCTGTATACGGCAACACACCCAGGACTCATTGAGATAGTTTCTACACTCCTTCCCTGGACCTCCCAGCGGGTTGGGGGTGAGAATAGACCCACTGCGTCTCCCTGCGCGAGATGTAACGGGCAAATAACTAGGAAAATGTATACTTGTCTAGCTCTCACTCCAACCACCTCTAGTGAATTTCATAATTAATTGCTTTACATGGCCTACAAAGGCTGATATGGCATCAGTGACATGACTGATAAGGCATCAGTGACATGACTGATAAGGCATCAGTTACATGACTGATAGGGCATCAGTGACATGACTGATAAGGCATCAGTGACATGACTGATAAGGCATCAGTGACATGACTGATAAGGCATAAGTGACATGACTGATAAGGCATCAGTGACATGACTGATAAGGCATTAGTGACATGACTGATAAGGCATCAGTGACATGACTGATAAGGCATCAGTGACATGACTGATAAGGCATCAGTGACATGGCTGATAAGGCATCAGTGACATGACTGATAAGACATCAGTGACATGACTGATAAGGCATCAGTGACATGACTGATAAGGCATCAGTGACATGACTGATAAGGCATCAGTGACATGACTGATAAGGCATCAGTGACATGACTGATAAGGCATCAGTGACATGACTGATAAG
>JAWQFJ010002336.1:298320-308320 GCA_034096865.1 Theodoxus fluviatilis
ACAACACAGCAATTGCAAACAAAACCATGGAAACCAAACGGAAGGCAGGGCAGGCAGGCATTCAGCGTCTGTGCTTGGCACGGAGCGGCAACTCAAGACATATCATGCACACGCAGCTCGTCTGCAACAAAAATCGCAGTCGTCAGCAAATGCAAGCAAATGAAATTGATAGTTAAAGAACGATCATTATGAAAACAAAATTATGCTAACTGTATGTCATGTTTTACTGGAGAACTTGGTTGTGTGAGGCGAAGGAGAGCGACAACAAAGAAATCTTCGTTTCGGGAAGAAGACCAAGACGAAGATTCAGTCGAAACGTATCGTTGCTCGCTAACTCTCTCCCTCCCCCCCCCCCTCTCCTCTCTCTCTCTCTCTCTCTCTCTCTCTCTCTCTCTCTCTCTCTCTCTCTCTCTCTCTCTCTCTCTCTCTCAAATTCATTTGTAACTAACTATTATACGCCCACGTGAGAGTTTCCAAAATCGCACAAATACGTGACAAAGTTGTCTCCCCCTTGACCACAAGCCACACGCGGCAGCGTCAGGAGTTACCTCCCTTAGGTCAACAAGCCGCAAACCTCTCGCCTATGCTCGGGTTTGGGCCGCCAACACAGCAAAACCAAGCAAAAAATTAATGCGAAGATTTTCATAGCTGGCATTTGTCTCGTGCAAGTATTTTCAGCTGTTGTCAGACTACTGAAGGACTCCTGTGTTGCTAAACACAACGTGCAAGATTGGCAGAATGCGTAGAAATGAAAAGGCAAGCTCGAGTGGGGAGTTTTGCCAACGTGAGAGAGAGAGAGAGAGAGAGGAGAGAGAGAGAGAGAGAGAGAGAGAGAGAGAGAGAGAGAGATTGATTGATTGATTGATTGATTCTTTATTTATCAAGGATGAAATTTTAGGCATTTCTGCCTTTCTTACAAATTGTCCTTGCTCATAAAGAAATGAAAACACTGATAATTAAGACACAAAATACACAGTAGCTAATCCATGTACAACAGTTGATAAGGTATATGAAGAATATGATCAACAATGACAAAGATTTTAGTAGATGCCTTTGACAACTGTCAGCTCAGTGAGTCTTGAAGATCAAGCAATACGTGTCATATGTACAGGCGACAGAAGTGAGATCATCTGAATAGATAATCACGTATGGATGCTTTAAAAGACGTCATGGAAGTATTGTTCCTTAGGTGCAATGGGAGTGTATTCCATATCATAACACCTGAATATGTAATACTGCCTTTGAAAATGTCTATTCTAGGTTGTGGTAGAATGAAAGTGTTGCGAGATAGTGAATGGCTTGTTTGGGGACGAATGAAGAGATCAGTAAGATACTTCGGTGCTTGTGAATGAGCAATTTTGTGCATAAGGATGCATTTATTGAGGACGAGGTGTTTTTGGAAGGGTAGTAAGCCAAGATTTTTTATCTTTTCATCCGTAGACAATGTTGAGTCGGAAATGATAAGCTTGGCAGCTCGTCTGTACAGTGATTTAATCTTGTTCAAGTGCACTGCCATAGAGCCATCCCATACAACAGATGCAAAATTAATATGGGAATTTATGTGTGCGTGAAAAAACATTAAACATGCATCGGTGGTTACAAAATGCCTCAGTTTGGAGAGAAGGAAAAAGTTCTTAGCAATAGTTTTGCATAAGGAATTGACATGTTGTTCCCAAGTTAGTTGTTCATCAACAATTATGCCTAGCACTCTGTGTTCAGAAACTTGCTCAATGATTTCATTTTCTAGCATAAGGTTGATGGTTAGGGATTGTCGTTGACGTTTTTGTCTTGTAGTTAGGATCATGCACTTGGTTTTTGATGGGTTTATGGCCATTCTATTTGATGAACACCATTTTTGTAAATCATCAAGGGTAACGTTCAGGGTGCATTGGATGGAATTTATGCTTCTGTCGCTTACGCTGATAATGGTGTCATCTGCAAACATAGTGCATTTGATACTTTCATTTGATATACTCAATGGTAGATCATTGATATACAAGCTGAAGAGCAATGGACCTAAAATTGAGCCTTGTGGAACCCCTGACTTTACGAATCGTCTCGAGGAATGCGACCCGTTGACATAGACCCATTGGCTTCTGTGCGTCAAGTATGATCGGAAGAAGGAGACTGATGTTGGATTTTTCAAGTACATCGAGAGTTTATCCAGGAGAATTTCGTAGTCAACTAGGTCAAATGCCTTTTTCAGGTCCAAGAAAATAGTACCAGACAGTTCGCGGTTGTTTATGGCTGATAGCCAGTCATTTACCAGGAAGGATAAAGCAGTTTGGCAGGAGTGATGGGAGCGAAAGCCTGATTGCAATTGAAATAATAAGTCAAATTGGTCAAGATTCGAGAAAAGATGTTTGTGAACGTGTCTTTCTAGTGGTTTGGAGATAAGAGGCAAAATTGAAATGGGACGGTAATCATCGGGTACTGAAGCAGTCTTAGATTTAGGCAATGGAATGACCTTGGCCTGCTGAAGACGAGACGGGAAGATACTGTTTCTTATACACAAGTTATAAATGTGTGTCAATGAAGGCAGTATGGCGGGGAGCGAAATTTTTAGTAAATGAGAACTGATGCCATCAAGGTCCGTGGATCGTTTGCTTGAAAGTTGAAAGATGTATTGCATCACCTCATGTGAGGTGACAGTAGGAATATGGAATGCAGCATCATGAGGAAGTCTTTCATTACAGAAATCCTCAATACGTTGAATACTATCCCTTGATAGACCGGGAGTGTGTTTAGTCGATTTTGCATGGATTTTATCAGCTATTGTCGTGAAGTGTTCGTTGAATTGTTCAGCATTAATAGTTGGAGGTATGTTGCAGACTGTTTTGGAAGTTCGTATGAAGGTATTAATTCCGCGCCATAACATTGATGTGTCATTGCCGTTTTCGATTAGCCTTTGAAAATAAGTTTTTTTGCATTTCGAACCAGAGTCTTGACACGGTTTCTTTGCTTCTTGTAAGCCGGGATATCATTGTTTTTTTTAAGTCTATCTCTCGTTTTCATAGCCTGCATGATTTCGTTGGTAAGCCAAGGTGGGAGTTTTAAATACTTTACTCTCTTCCGTTTCATAGGAGCATGTCTTTCTACAGTTTGGAGAAATAGGTCATACCAGAAATGAAGGGCCATGTCTGGATCAGAATAGTTGAGGACATCATGAAATGGCATTTCTTTTAAATTGTCAAGGAATGAATCAGCATCAAAATGTTTAAAGGATCGATATTGAATAGTAGTGTGCGTTCTCTTTGGACTTCTTTTGACTTTAGAGGAGAGGGAGCATAGTGTGGGAAAGTGATCACTTATTCCTAATTTAGGTACCTGTATACTTGTCAAGAGGTTTTCAGTGTTTGTGTATATATGGTCTATGAGAGTGGATGAGTCATGGGTCACTCTTGTGGCTATGTCAACCACTTGTTTGAGTCCGAATAACGAGATGGTAGATTTCCATGTATGCTGGGGTTTGAAAAAATAGATGCTGAAATCTCCCATTAGGATTAATTTTTTGTTGCATTGGGTTACTGTGTCCATCATTGCATTGAGAGCTTCACACCATGTGAAGGTGGAAGCAGGGTTCCTGTAGAGATAGCCGATAAGGATTAAAGATTCTTTTGGAGGCTTCATTTCTAGCCATAAACACTATCTGTGATGATTCAAGATCCGTTCGGCGAGAAATATTCCCATGAATGGAATGGTGAATGTATACTGCTATACTAGTTTGGCCTTCGTGTTAGCGTCTTTTCGGATGATGTTATATCCATTAATTTCTACTGCTGTGTCAGGGATGTAGGGTTTGAGTCTTGTTTTTGATAGACCAAAAATATAGCGATCATATTGGTGTAAAAGAGCACATATTTCTGTGATTTTTTTCTGAAGATGATACACGTTTAGGTGGCCTAGTGATATACCAGACTGCATTATGAAAGGCAGGAAAGATGCAAGAAACATAAAGAAAATAATCACGTCAATGAATGCGATTAAATATATAGATATAAACAGATAATTGATATACAAATACAAAAGGGCAAATAGACACAGTAATGAATACAAATACAAACAGTATTAATAATAATAATACAATGTTAATATATGTATATAAGACAATAAAGCTTTGCTAATATCAATGACGATATCAACAAATCAGTATAAATGATCCTATAAAATGGTATACAAGGATCATTTACAATGACCATTCAAAGATTATCTCAAAATACAAGCCGTATGAAGACAATGGAGCTGGTCAGTCAAGGAGACGGAAGAAACCTCTCGGTTTGGGGACGTGTGGACGAAAATTTGAGAGAGAGAGAGAGAGAGGGTGGCAGAGCCAAATAGGAGGATGACTCATCCTCAACAGGCCGAAAAAGTACGTGCATTCGATGAAAGGAATATTTTGAAAAGGCACTTTTTCGCAAACATGTGTACAGTTGACCTCTCGCCTTCAGCCAAGTTTTCGAGGAAATAATGTATGTATGTATGTATTTTGGCTCTTATATAGCGCCAATCTCACACCCAAAGGCATGCTCAAGGCGCTCAACACGTTCACCCTTTGAATAAAAGAGTTTTTAGCTGTGACTTGAAAGTCTGTATTGAAGGAGATTTCCTCAGTCTGTCTGGGATATCGTTCCAGAGTTTTGGTCCAGCATACGAGAATGCTCTCTCCCCAGATCTCTTGGTGTTGTAGCGTGGCACATGGAGTAATGACTGCGCCGAAGATCTGAGATCCCTCACAGGCTTATAAGTCTTATAAATATTAGAGGGAGGTAACTCTTCCGATCTTGTGCATCTACAATTCTGTTCTGAGCGAAGCAGTGCAACGCTTTCCTGATGAAGCCAAACAAGGAGACGAGATATGCACAACTCCAGGACAGCGATTGCCGTGAAACTACGAGGATGTCAAATGAAACCTTAAAAGTGCGATGAAAATTAATAACAACGCTCTATTATTCTGTAAGTTGCCAACAGGGTTACTTTTTGTTTGCATGGAGAGTGACCTACGTATCAGCACGATCCAGGAACTTCGTATTACATTTGGTGTTACGGCGCGCAGCAGTAGTGTTAAGATGGCTGCCCCACATGTGTTAGGCACCAAACTCGTCGTTCTTTTAATTCTGCAGTCAGCTGGCGTGGCACCCGTCTTGCGGAATTTTGTGGAACTGTAGAACAGCATGAACGATATGGTGTGCTGATCCACGATCCACTTCTACGCGGCATTTTCCCAACGTCTTCAACTGCTGCAATGCGGTCTGGTTTTAACTGCTGCAATGTGGTCTGGTTTTAACTGCTGCAATGTGTTGTGGTTTTAACTGCTGCAATGCGGCCTGGTTTTAACTGCTGCAATGTGGTCTGGTTTTCACTGCTGCAATGTGGTGTGGTTTTAACTGCTGCAATGTGGTCTGGTTTTAACTGCTGCAATGTGGTCTGGTTTTAACTGCTGCAATGTGTTGTGGTTTTAACTGCTGCAATGTGGTGTGGTTTTAACTGCTTCAATGTGGTCTGGTTTTAACTGCTTCAATGTGGTCTGGTTTTAACTGCTGCAATGTGTTTTGGTTTTAACTGCTGCAATGTGGTGTGGTTTTAACTGCTGCAATGTGGTGTGGTTTTAACTGCTGCAATGTGGTGTGGTTTTAACTGCTGCAATGTGGTGTGGTTTTAACTGCTGCAATGTGGTGTGGTTTTAACTGCTTCAATGAGGTCTGGTTTTAACTGCTGCAATATGGTCTGGTTTTAACTGCTGCAATGTGGTCCGGTTTTAACTGCTGCAATGTGGTCTGGTTTTAACTGCTTCAATGTGGTGTGGTTTTAACTGCTGCAATGTGGTGTGGTTTTAAATGCTTCAATGTGGTCTGGTTTTAACTGCTGCAATGTGGTCTGGTTTCAACTGCTTCAATGTGGTCTGGTTTTAACTGCTGCAATGTGGTCTGGTTTTAACTGCTGCAATGTGGTCTGGTTTTAACTGCTGCAATGTGGTCCGGTTTTAACTGCTCCAATGTGGTGCGGTTTTAACTGCTGCAATGTGGTGTGGTTTTAACTGCTGCAATGTGTTTTGGTTTTAACTGCTGCAATGTGGTCTGGTTTTACCTGCTGCAATGTGTTGTGGTTTTAACTGCTTCAATGTGGTCTGGTTTTAACTGCTGCAATGTGGTCTGGTTTTAACTGCTGCAATGTGGTCTGGTTTTAACTGCTGCAATGTGTTGTGGTTTTAACTGCTGCAATGCGGTCTGGTTTTAACTGCTGCAATGTGGTGTGGTTTTAACTGCTGCAATGGGGTGTGGTTTTAACTGCTGCAATGTGTTGTGGTTTTAACTGCTTCAATGTGGTCTGGTTTTAACTGCTGCAATGTGGTGTGGTTTTAACTGCTGCAATGTGTTGTGGTTTTAACTGCTTCAATGTGGTGTGGTTTTAACTGCTGCAATGTGGTGTGGTTTTAACTGCTGCAATGTGTTGTGGTTTTAACTGCTGCAATGTGTTGTGGTTTTAACTGCTTCAATGTGGTCTGGTTTTAACTGCTGCAATGTGTTTTGGTTTTAACTGCTGCAATGTGGTCTGGTTTTAACTGCTGCAATGTGGTCTGGTTTTAACTGCTGCAATGTGGTCTGGTTTTAACTGCTGCAATGTGTTGTGGTTTTAACTGCTGCAATGTGGTGTGGTTTTAACTGCTGCAATGCGTTGTGGTTTTAACTGCTGCAATGTGGTCTGGTTTTAACTGCTGCAATGTGGTCTGGTTTTAACTGCTGCAATGTGGTCTGGTTTTAACTGCTGCAATGTGGTCTGGTTTTAACTGCTGCAATGTGGTGTGGTTTTAACTGCTGCAATGTGGTGTGGTTTTAACTGCTGCAATGTGGTGTGGTTTTAACTGCTGCAATGTGGTGTGGTTTTAACTGCTGCAATGTGGTGTGGTTTTAACTGCTGCAATGTGGTGTGGTTTTAACTGCTGCAATGTGGTGTGGTTTTAACTGCTGCAATGTGGTGTGGTTTTAACTGCTGCAATGTGGTCTGGTTTTAACTGCTGCAATGTGGTGTGGTTTTAACTGCTGCAATGTGGTCTGGTTTTAACTGCTTCAATGTGGTCTGGTTTTAACTGCTGCAATGTGGTCTGGTTTTAACTGCTGAAATGTGCTCTTGTTTTAACTGCTGCAATGTCCTTTGGTGTTACTACTTGTTCTGCCTGACCTGGTCGCGGAGAGTCAGTTCTCCATCTGTAGCCGTTTCGGAAGGTCCTAGTCCACTGGTACACTTGTTGTCGGTACAGACATGTATCACCGTACTGAGCTTTCATTCGTCAGTGAATTTCGATGTTTTTCATTCTTTCACTATTCAAAAACCAAATGATTGAACGCTGTTTCTCTTTGTGCAAATTGCAAGTGGGGCAGCCATCTTAACAATATTGTTGCGCCGTAGAAAGATGTTTCTTCATCGTACGTGCTGCCAGCTGTCGGTCACTCTCCAAACAAAAAATAGCACTATTGCCAACTTATACATGTACAACAATCTAGCGATGTTACGAATTTGCATCGCGCAATAAGATATTGATTTGACTCACCTTCAAACATGTCTGGTTTGGACAGCATGGTTGACAGCTGGACTTATTCGCGCGCATACACACACATAGAGAGAACAGGCAGGCAGGCAGGCAGGCAGGCAGGCAGGCAGGCAGGCAGGCAGTGAGGCAGTCAGACAGAGAGACAGGCAGGCAGGCAGGCAGAGAGAGAGAGAGAGAGAGAGAGAGACAGACAGACAGACAGACAGACAGACAGACAGACAGACAGACCAAAACAGACAGACAGACCAAAACAGACAGACAGACAGACAGACAGACAGACAGACAGACAGACAGACAGACAGACAGACAGACAGACCAAAACAGACAGACAGACCGACCAAAACAGACAGACAGACCGACCGACCAAAACAGACAGACAGACCAACCGACCAAAACAGACAGTCAGATCGACCGACCGACCAAAACAGGCAGACAGACAGACCGACCGACTTACCAAAACAGACAGATAGACAGACCGACCGACCAACCAAAACAGACAGACAGACCGACCAATCGACCAAAACAGACAGACAGACAGACCGACCGACCGGCCGACCAAGACAGACCGACCGACCGACCAAGACAGACAGACCGACCGACCAGCCAAGACAGACAGACAGACCGACCGACCGACCAAGACAGACAGACAGATAGACTGACCGACCAAGACAGACAGACAGACAGACAGACAGACAGACAGACAGACCGACCAAGACAGACAGACAGACCAACCGATCAAGACAGACAGACCGACCGACCGACCAAGACAGACAGACAGACAGACCGACCAAGACAGACCGACCGACCGACCAACCGACCAAGACAGACAGACAGACAGACCGACCGACCGACCAAAACGGACAGACCGACCGACCGACCGACCGACCGACCAAAACAGACAGACAGACCGACCAAAACAGACAGACTGACCGACCGACCAAAACAGACAGACAGACCGACCAAAACAGACAGACTGACCGACCGACCAAAACAGACAGACACAGACAGACAGACAGACAGACAGACAGACAGACAGACAGACAGACAGACAGACAGACAGACAGACAGACAGACAGACAGACAGACAGACAGACAGACCAAAACAGACAGACAGACAGATCGACCGACCGACCAAACCCGACAGACAGACCGACCGACCGATCAAACCCCAAAGACAGACAGACAGACAGACAGACGGACGGACGGACGGACGGACGGACAGACAGACAGACAGACAGACAGACAGACAAAAACACAGGGGGGAGGGAGGCAGAGAGGGAGGGAAGAGGAGGAGAACCCAGCAGTGACGGCAACGATTTCAGAAATAGGAGAAACATTTATTTGAAGTGTAGCAAAACAGAAGAGCTCTATATAGCGGACATAATCTATCGTCGATCGTAGCGTAGGCTTGTAAGAGGGATTGTGGTCATGTGACCAGCATTTAAGCAAAGGGTAAAACTAAATGATACGAAAATGCAAAACCGCTTCAGATCCACTATCGCTCTTACATAGGAACGTGGTGTGTGTGTGTGTGTGGGGGGGGGGGGGGGGGGGCGCACGTGCGTGCTTGCGTCCGTGCATTCGTGCGTGCGTGTGTGTGTGTGTGTGTGTGTGTGTGTGTAACGGAAGTTATGGGAAGGTGTAATGATGAATGGGAAAAGGGAAACGGAAAGGGGGGTCGTGGTGTGAAGGTGGCGAGGAGGGGGGAGGGGCGGTCGGGAATCGTTACGTACGGAGGGTTGTGGTGTGAGTGAAAGAATCGTGAAGTAACGGTGAATCTCGAGGTGCAATCTGAGACTTGGATGAGATTACAAAGCTGGACTGGAGGAGGTAAATGGCACTCAGGCTGTTGTAGGAATGAGCAGCGGAGGCCCAGGCTGGGCTGGGTCGAAGCAAACCTAGTTACGTTCAGTCCTTTCCCTGTCTGCTCTCGGTTTCCGTCTCGAAGGCTTCCCTAGCGTCCAACCACGGAGACTGCCTTCCTGTAGGGAGCCTACCATCTTCAGCGGGGAAGGAGCTCTGGTGATGACAGTGATATAGGTATGGATGTGAATCTCAAGGCACGGAATCTGCGTTTGTGGGTAGGGCCTCGCGTCTTCAGCCTGTTGCAGTTACTGGTACTGATATCAGTTTTGATACAAAAAACTTCGCGTGTAGAAGCTTTATTCCTGGGTAGGACCTTGCATCTCAAGTCTATTACAAACTCTGGTAATGTTATCAATATCATTAATAATAGGAGACTTTGGGTATAGAAACTCATTTTCTAGGTAGGGCCTTCCACGTTACACAGATTGGTATTAATGTAATTCTCAGGATACAAAACTGTGTTCATGGGTAGGACCTTGCATCAAAAGCTTGTTACAGAGGTTGGCATTGATATTGATATTAATCTCAGAGCAATAAAATGATCTTCCGACGTCCTGGCATTTAAGATTTTTGTGTCGTGACAAAGAC
>JAWQFJ010002336.1:310820-355820 GCA_034096865.1 Theodoxus fluviatilis
TATTTAGGATTAAGATTGAACTATAATAATAAGTTTTCAGTCGCTCAGAAAAATTTATTTGATCGAGCTTCGAGAGCAATGTTTTCTTTGCTGAGAACCTGTAGAAAATTGTCTCTCCCAGCTGATATACAGATTGACCTGTTTGATAAGATGATAGCTCCTATTTTGTTGTATGGCTCTGAAGTTTGGGGTTTTAGTTCGTGCGAAATCGCAACTAGATTACAACTTCGCTTTTATAAAACTGTATTCAAGTTGAGAAAATCAACACCCAATGCTATGGTTTTTGGCGAGTTGGGAAAAATACCTTTAGACATTAATGCTAAACGTAGATTATTATGCTATTGGTATAAATTAGTAAATCCTGAGAACCGAAATAACTTTTCAAGTATTGCATACTGGTTTTCTTATAAAATGTTTTCATTAGATTTGTTAGATTCTGAATATTTATCTTCCATAAAAACCATTCTGGATAGTCTAGGATTATCAGGATTTTGGACCCTGCAAGGGAACTTACAATTTTCAGCAACTTGGTTTAAAGAAAAGGACAGAAGGTCCTTGTACGACCAGTACATTCAACAATCGTTTACAGAGATAGATACTAAAGACGTGTTTTATAATTATAGGATGTACAAAGATGAATTTGTTGTGAAGATTATATCAATATTTTGTCATTTAGACAGTGTGTTTCATTTATGAAATTCAGAACCTTGAACAATAGACTGCCAGTGCAAATAAATCGTTATCTAAATGTGCAAAGATCGGAACGCCTTTGTACAAAATGTGCTTCCGGCGACATTGGGGATGAATACCATTATGTGTTTGTTTGTGATTTGTTCAAAGATGAGCGATGTAAATTTTTGTCAGGTTACTTTTGTAGAAGACCAAATAGCTTAAAATTTAATCAACTCTTTGGTAGCAGAAAGAAGAACGTACTGTCAAATCTAGTAGAATTCCTGAATATTATTTGTAAAAAAATTAACTGAATAACTCTAAACCACAATTTCAATGCTTATGTTGCGTGTATTGAGTTGTATTTTTCCTACATATACAATTTTTCCTCATTGTACATTTCTTTTTCCGTTTTTCTATTTTTGACTTTTTGTTTCTTCTTTTCTTTTTTTTCTTATTTTTTTCCATTTCTGATTCAATTATGTATGTTATAGTTGGTTTTGTTGTTAATATTCTAAATGCCCCCAAGGGTAATGAATAAATTGTGCCTTGCCTTGACGGGCCTGGCACCCAAACTTGAACTTGAGAAGAAGAAGGAGAAGAAGAAGAAGAAGAAGAAGAAGAAGAAGAAGGAGGAGGAGGAGGAGCAGAAGAAGGAGGAGGAGGTGCAGCAGCAGCAGCAGCAGCAACAGCAGCAGCAGCAGCAGCAGAAGAAGAAGAAGAAGAAGAAGAAGAAGAAGAAGAAGAAGAAGAAGAAGAAGAAGAAGAAGAAGAAGACGGAGAAGGAGAAGGAGAAGGAAGAAGAAGAAGAAGAAGAAGAAGAAGAAGAAGAAGAAGAAGAAGAAGACGGAGAAGGAGAAGGAGAAGGAAGAAGAAGAAGAAGAAGAAGAAGAAGAAGAAGAAGAAGAAGAAGAAGAAGAAGAAAGTAATTACACGCTTTCAACCAGACCAGTATCGCTTATTTAATGTTCGGTCTATAACATTGCTGCATTCGATCAAACTGAGGTGTTTTCTCGAAATCGATTTGAAACGCTGTCATATGATACGAGTTTGTAAACTACACTGCTGAGTTAAACCTTGTGTAACAACCACTCCTGTTTTTCCTCTAACAATCATCGACATCGCCATCGTGATTGTTGCTACCATCAACGTCCCCTCTAGCCATACATGCTACAATGGTAGTTTGTAGTATGGCGGATCATCCATCTTTTCCCGCAGATCGATCTATTGATTGCGGCTGATCTCCAAAAAGCGTGGGGACTGTTGGTGCTCAAACGCGAGACTGATGGATGGCGCGGCCTGCAGACTTTTACATCAGGCACTAATAGCTCCCAGCACCGAGTGTGGCAGATGGCATAAATCTTTGTTTGCAGAGACTTGTGGAATCAGGTGTCTGCCTCCACCACCGTGCGAGGGCTCTCCACAGACTCGGGCACCAGACTGAATGACGCACGAACTGGAACCCAAGCCCACAGGGGATTCTTCTCGATTTTTTCGTTCTTTTCCCCCTTTGCAATGTGGTGATTAGGATGCTGAATGGAGCATTTTTCAGGGCGGACAGGGACAGCCTCGAATGTCGAGAAGCCATATAGCGAAAAGAAAGTTTTCTTTCTCAGCGGCAGAAGTATAGCGCTGTGGAAAAAGCCTCATGTAGTTCTTGTATCTACAGAGGTCATGCCTGATGGCGATCATGGAGCAGTAGCATAAGCAACGAATCCCGTAATGGAGATAACAGTTTTCAAAAACGCCGTTGTTCTGTTTTGGTCGGGCATATATTAAATGGGGATTCTTTTAGAGGCTATGGTCGATGCAGGCAAAAGTGGTCTTCGAAGACACGTCCTCGTGATTGCGCGTCCAATACAGAAAGCCTTACTACTTACCCTCATCAGCCTGTCTTTTTGCAGCACAGTAAGCCTTACGACTTACCCTCATCAGCCTGTCTTTTTGCAGCACAGTAAGCATTACGACTTACCCTCATCAGCCTGTCTTTTTGCAGCACAGTAAGCCTTACTACTTACCCTCATCATCCTGTCTTTTCGCAGCACAGTAAGCCTAACAACTTACCCTCGTCATCTTGTCTTTTTGCAGCACAGTAAGCCTTTCGACCTACCCTCATCATCCTATCTTTTCGCAGCACAGTAAGCCTTACGACTTACCCTCATCATCCTATCTTTTCGCAGCACAGAAAGCCTTACGACTTACCCTCATCATCCTATCTTTTCGCAGCACAGTAAGCCTTACTACTTACCCTCATCATCCTATCTTTTCGCAGCACAGTAAGCCTTACGACTTACCCTCATCATCCCATCTTTTCGCAGCACAGTAAGCCTTACGACTTACCCTCATCATCCTATCTTTTCGCAGCACAGTAAGCCTTACGACTTACCCTCATCATCCTATCTTTTCGCAGCACAGTAAGCCTTACGACTTACCCTCATTATCCTATCATTTTGCAGCATAGTAAGCCTTTCGACTTACCCTGATCATCCTGTCATTTTGCAGCACAGTAAGCCTTACGACTTACCCTCATCATCCTATCATTTTGCAGCATAGTAAGCTTTACGACTTACCCTCATCATCCTATCATTTTGCAGCACAGTAAGCCTTACGACTTACCCTCATCATCCTATCTTTTCGCAGCACAGTAAGCCTGCGACTTAGCCTCCTCAGCCTGTTTTCTCATATCACAGTAGGCCTTACGACTTAGCCTCCTCAGCCTGTCTTCTCATATCACAATAGGCCTTACGACTTACCCTCATCATCCTGTCTTTTCGAAGCTCAATAAACCTTACGACTTAGCCTCCTCAGCCTGTTTTCTCATATCACAGTAGGCCTTACGACTTACCCTCATCAGCTTGTATCCTCAGATCACTGTAGGCTATAGGACTTGCCTTCAGCGTGTCCTCATGAGCTTGTCTTCACAGCATAGTAAGCTTTATGATTTGCCTTCAGCAAGTCCTCGTCAGCTTGTCTTATCACAGCATAGTAAGCCTTACGACTTACCCTCCTCAGCCTGTCTTCTCATATCACAGTAGGCCTTATGACTTATCCTCGTCAGCTTGTCTGCTCACAGAACAGTAAGCCTAACGACTTATTCTCATCAGCCTGTCTTCTCACAGCACAGGAATCTTTACGACTTGCCTTTCAGCACGTGCTCATCAGTCTGTCTTCTCACAGCACATAGGTGGAGTCGTTCAGACAGGTAAAAACATACAGATGACTAGAGACACGTAGACGGACAGCAATGGATGGACAGACATACAGGCAGACAGATATAGTGATGGTCAAAAACATACAGACGGGATGAGAAACAGGCGGACAAAGACGCACGGACGGACAGAGACATACAGAAAAACAGACATACAGAAGGACAGATAAACAGATGAAGGTTTGCATGCAGACGGACAGATACACAGACGAACATAGACATACAGACGGATAGATAAACGGACAGACACAGACGGACACATGCACAGACTTACAGAGACATACAGAGCAATAAGCATACCGACGAACAGAGACATACAGACAGATGAACAGACGGACAGAAACATATCGACGGACGGAGACGTACAGATGGACAGATTGACGGACAGAGAGTACAGGCGGACATATGCACAGAGACGAAGTAGGTCAAGAGCTACAGACGTACAGAAGCAGATGCACAGACCAGATATACAAATGAAAGAGGACATGCAGATGGACGGAGACATAGAGATATACAGACAGGGACATACAAACGGTCAGACACAGACGGACAGAGACAGACGGATACCACGTACTAACGTCAGAAGTACGCAAACGAACAGAGACGCACAGACTCACACAGACACACGTCCAGGCAGACCGTTGCCAAGGGCAGGGGCCAGGGACTGCCAGAGGTCTTCAAGATTGTAACATTAGTTTCCATGCAATGGAGTTTCCTTTTTGAGGCTGAAACCACTAACAGTCGCAACAAACGAAGCCTTAAAGAGCAGTTGCCTCCATAGCAGCAGCTGAACAATTCTGCTATAAAAGAAAACTACTAAGGCGGAGTTGCGACGACGAAAAAGGAGGAAGAGGTGAAGGTGGAGGAGGAAGAGGAGGTGAAGGAGAAGGAAGATGAGGTGAAAATGGAAGAGAAGGTGAAGGTAAAAGTAAGGAGGAGGAGGTGAAGATGAAGGTAACGGAGGAGAAAGAGGTAAAGGAGGTGGAGGAGGAGGAGGAAGAGGAGGTGAAATAGAAGGAGGAGGAGGAGGAAAAAGAGGACGAGGAGAAGGAGGACAAGGAGGAGGAGCAGGAAGAGGAGCAGCAGGAAGAGGAGCAGAAGGGGAAGAGCAGAAGGAGGAAAACGGAGAAGAAAAGAAGGAGCAAGAGGAGGAGGAGGAGGAATCAAAAGAGGAAGAGGAATCAAAGGAGGAAGAGAAGGAAAAGGAAGAGGAGTAGCGGGGGAAGAGATGGGGGGGGGGGGGAGAGAAGGAAAACGAGGAGGAGGAGAAGAAGTAGAAGGAGGAGCAACAGGAGAAGGAGGAAGAAAAAGAAAAGGAAAGAGGGAAGAGGAGGATCAGAAAGAGGAGGATGAAAAGGAGGAGGAGGTGGAGGAGGAAAAAAACGAGGTGGAGGAGGAAAAAGAGGAGAGGAGGAAAAGAGGAAAGGAGGAAAAGAGGAGGCGGAGGAGGAAAAGGAGAAGGAAGAAGAGGAGGAGGAGGAGGAGGAGGAGAAAAAGGAGGAGGAGGAGGTGGAGGAGGAGGAGGAGAAAAAGGAGTAGGAGGAGGAGGAAAAGGAGGAGGAGGGGAAGGGAGAAGAGAAGGGAGGAGGAGGAGGAGAAAAAGGAAGAGGAGGAGGTGGAGGAGGAGGAGGAGAAAAAGGAGGAGGAGGAAAAGGAGGAGGAGGGGAAGGGAAAAGAGGAGGGAGAGGTAGAGGGGGAGGTGGAGGGAGAGGGGAGGGGGGATGGCGATGGGGAAGGGGAGGAGGATGGGGATGGGGATGGGGAGAGCGAGGAGGAGGGAGAGGGGAAGGAGAAGGAGAGGAGGAGGAGCCATGAAACAATGTTGAAAAATGCAATCAGTGCATCACTTCCACTGTCAGTATCAGTGCATCACTTCCACTGTCAGTATCAGTGCATCACTTCCACTGTCAGTATCAGTGCATCACTTCCACTGTCAGTATCAGTGCATCACTTCCACTGTCAGTATCAGTGCATCACTTCCACTGTCAGTGTCAGTGCATCACTTCCACTGTCAGTATCAGTGCATCACTTCCACTGTCAGTATTAGTGCATCACTTCCACTGTCAGTTTCAGTGCATCAGTTCCACTATCAGTATCAGTGCATCACTTCCACTGTCAGTGTCAGTGCATCACTTCCACTGTCAGTGTCAGTGAATCAGTTCCACTATCAGTATCAGTGCATCACTTCCACTGTCAGTGTCAGTGCATCACTTCCACTGTCAGTATCAGTGCATCACTTCCACTGTCAGTATCAGTGCATCACTTCCACTGTCAGTGTCAGTGCATCAGTTCCACTATCAGTATCAGTGCATCACTTCCACTGTCAGTATCAGTGCATCACTTCCACTGTCAGTGTCAGTGCATCACTTCCACTGTCAGTATCAGTGCATCACTTCCACTGTCAGTATCAGTGCATCACTTCCACTGTCAGTATCAGTGCATCACTTCCACTGTCAGTATCAGTGCATCACTTCCACTGTCAGTATCAGTGCATCACTTCCACTGTCAGTATCAGTGCATCACTTCCACTGTCAGTGTCAGTGCATCACTTCCACTGTCAGTATCAGTGCATCACTTCCACTGTCAGTATCAGTGCATCACTGTGCCGGTGCCGCTCCCTCCTGCCTCAAGGCGTGCAGTCAAGGGATGACCGGCCAGCCCTCCATTTGCCGCCCCACTTCTCCGCACAGGAGTTTCACAGAGATCTTCATCGGCTGGGTCGTGAAATTTTACTCCTTTTTATCACTTGCTCTCTGAAGTTTCTTTACTTCTAGATCTCGACTTTACAGCGTCATCATCGGTTTGGGCGAGGCTTCATGAATTTCACAAAGGGGCAAAGCGAATTGACTCACACACCGCGTTGATTCGGGTGATGAGATCTCGCTCCGTCGTCTGAGTTTTATGGATTCTGAAGTCCGATAAACGGCCATGCCGTTCGCCTCTATCCAGATGCATCACATGGGTCGCCTGTCGAGTCATCAGTGCTCTCCTCTCTAGCATGAGTATACGGTCAGACCCTCAATCTCTACTCGCTTGTTGAAACCATGTCTTTTTGACAGGCGAGATGATTTGGGGTTGGACGATGTGCGAGGCGCAGTGCCGTGGTTTTATCCCTGGGACGTGAAGAATCTGGGTTCATTAAAATCCATCCATCCATCCATCCATCCATCTATCCAACCACCCAATGTTGCAAACCACAGCAGGTCAGGCGCTTTGTCATCTCGGCACGGGATGGGGCAAGTATGGGCCAGCCTGAGCTGACCTGTGTCAGATCTGGCACGTGCCAGTCGAAGTGACAGATCAACCAGACCCGTTGCCATACAGTGCTTTAATATATAAAACACATACAACTTTTGTAATTTCGAGTTACGTCGGTTGATGGTGAAGCATATCTATCGCCTGGTCGTGCAGAGTTTCATTCTTTGCTTGCTTGCTACTACTACACCTCATTGGGGGTTTTTTCCTTGACATCTTGCGTCATTTTGCTTTGGAGCGCCATCGCGGTCAAAGTGCTCCCGTGACGTTAATGAGCAACCTGAGGTCCCGAGACCGAGGTCCTCTCGGATAGCGGCTTATCCAATCAGAGGCCTCGTAATTCTCAGCCCGATCCTAGTCTGGGTGAAGCGGGACGCAATCTTACAATTCCCTCCGTCACGACGGAGTATCGATCCCTGAGGAGGTAAAAAAAGTTCTTGCTCGTGAATTCAGCTCGTCCCTAAAGTCCCAGAGCCCTCCGTCTTCCCCCTAACCCCCGTGCCTCCCCCCTATCCCCGTAGCCCTCGCTTCATGCCCAGTTCTGCTTGCCAATTCCAACTCTGATCACGGAGAGCGGCACACGGAGAAGGACAGGTTCTGACTTAGAGCCGGTTTCCGCCTGAGTGGCGTAATTTCCTGTCGGGCGAGTGTGCCAACACCCATCCCTGTGCCTTGTTTTGGAAGTGGGATAAAAACGGAGGTGGGAAATTTTTTAAAGAAAACTTTGTAGAATTTCTTTCTTCTTCTTCAACAAACTCGTGTCATGTGCTGCGGAAGGCAAATGCTTTCCTGGACGCCTTAAGTGTCGAGTCAACGCATATTTCCCGTTAAGGTCAATTTTACCTCAGTCTGCACTTGATTTGGTGGCACTGCTCCAAGATGCTCCGGAAAGCAAGAGTGAGAGTTGGTTCTGGTGATAGAGCGGGACCTTGGCTATGGAAAAACGACGCAAAGAATGAAAGGGCTGACGTCATCAGGGAGTTCCTGACCTTCACCCGACGAATGCCAGATCCCAGAGCACCCAGGGGAGACAAGTCAGGCAGAAACGGAGACGAAATGAAGGGGAAAATGAAGTGGCGATCCTAAGCTTGTCCGAGTTATTGGACGCCATTGTGTGTGCAAACTTGAAAGCAACGTGCGTGTAGTGAATTGAAAATGGCTGTCTACGATTGACCCCAAGGGTCAGAGGTTGCGACAGTTTTTCCTCTTCAGTAGCAACACGCCATACATCAGTGTGCAGTCGGCCTGAGCCTGATTGCATTGTCTCCCTGTCGGGCGCTCTGTTGCGGCTCTTACCCACTCTTTGTGTCTTTTTGGTTTAAATGTATGTCTTTGTTCCTATTTGTCCGTCTGTTTGTGTGTGTGTGTGTGTGTGTGTGTGTGTGTGTGTGTGTGTGTGTGTCTGTCCGTCTGTCCCTATGTCTTCTTATGCGAGCGTGAGTCTGTCTGTTTCTGTCTGTGTATCTGACGGAAAATAGCAAAGAGAGATTCTGAATCGGTGGAAGAACAGCTGTTCATCCGGAGGTCTTTTCCGAAGGGAAAACTGGGAGCATTGCTCCAAATCTTGGGTGTCTTGAGGTTTCAGCATCTGTCCTATGGCGAGTTTCCATCTGTCCTATGGCGAGTTTCCATCTGTCCTATGGCGAGTTTCCATCTGTCCTATGGCGAGTTTCCATCTGTCCTATAGCGAGTTTCCATCTGTCCTATGGCGAGTTTCCATCTGTCCTATGGCGAGTTTCCATCTGTCCTATGGCGAGTTTCCATCTGTCCTATGGCGAGTTTCCATCTGGAAGAACAGGGACCTCGAGTCTCGGGTCCCCTAGCGCAAGTCCATGCACGCTGACGTCAGAATGGCTAGTGCAAGCAGTGGACGCCAGTGTGTCAAGTTCCAGATTTGTCAGTCTGCAATAATGTTCAGACGCAAAAAAATAAAGTCTCTTCAACTGCTCCATCCCATTGACACCCGACTTTTCTGTATTAATTTATTGTACGTGCGTGTGTGTGTGTGTGTGTGTGTGTGTGTGTGTGTGTGTGTGTGTGTGTGTGTGTGTGTGTGTGTGTGTTTGTGCGTGCGTGTGTGTGTGTTTGTGCGTGCACATGTGTCTGTGTTGTGCGTGCATGTGTGTCTGTGTGTGAGTGAGCCCGTGCGCGCGTGTAACGTGTATTCGTGTGTGTGTGTGTGTGTGTGTGCGTGTGTATGTGTGTATGTTTGTGGGTGTATGTGCGTAAGCGCAATCTGTGTGTATATGAGTGCGCGCTATCTGTGTGTGTGTGTGACAGTTTTTCGTGATACAGATGCGATTGTGAGTCTTATTAGCAGAACGGCTGTGAGTAGACCTGACTAACACTGGAAAGAGTGTGATAATCCAGGTGGTAGGACAGAAGTTTCAGTCAGTGCCCTTACAATTATTTTGGATAAAATCAAAGTTTGTCTCGGGAGAAGTGTTGCTTGGTGTGGTGGATGAACTACCAGTTTCAGATGTTGACATCCTTTTGGGATCCGATTTGACGGACAAATGTTGTACCAAATCACATAACCCTGTGTTGAGAGTGCAGTCCTCCCATGAATCCAAATGTTATCCTGCTTGTGTTACTACTCGATCCATGTAAAAGAAGAGAGTGGAGAAGCAGAGTCTTGGCAGAAACCGATCTCCATGGCAACGGGAACAGCAGCAGACGCAGCTCCAGCGGCTACGGGTCTCTCCGCCACGACACGCCTCGTGCCGAGAGTGTGGCCGTGGTGGCGACTCCTCCCGACAGAACGGACGCGTCTCCTTCGCGCCGGGCACACGCAGCCAGTCCGCGTCCAACACTGCAGAAATTCTCGGGGTTGTTCCTCGACACGCCCACAGTTACGATGGACTGCTGGCTAGTCATACTTGGGAAGAACATTTAGCCGGACTGAGGAGTGTTTTCGAGAGACTGGCCAGTGCAAGCCTGACGGTGAACTTGGACAAGAGTGAATTTGGACAGGCTAAAGTGCAGTACTTGGGACACGTGATAGGATTGGGGACTGTGGCACTACTAGACTCTAAATTAGAAGGCATCAAGGATTATCCCGAGCCCAGGACGCGTCGAGCGGTGCGACGGTTTCTAGGAATGATGGGATACTATCGCCGGTTCTGTCCAAACTTTGCTATATTGGCCGAACCTTTAACCTCCCTATTACAGAAAGACAAATCTTTTCGATGGAGTGAAAAATGCCAGAGGGCCTTTCAAGTTTTGAAGGCTATGTTGTGTAATGCCCCTGTCTTGGCTGCTCCAGATCTGTCTCGACCTTTTAAGCTCGCTATAGATGCCAGTGCCTTGGGCTCCGGAGCTGATTTGTTTCAAGTGGGAAATGATGGTTTCGACCACCCACTGAGGTTTTTTTCCAAGAAGTTCAACAAACATGAGTTGAACTAATCTACTGTCGAAAAAGAAGCCTTGGGTCTGATGCAGGCTCTAAACACTTTGAAATCTATCGTAAGGGTCACCTAGAGCCGGTGACGCTGCTTACTGATCACAATCCGTAAACTTTCATTCATCATATGAAAGCAACAAATCAGCGCATTCTCCGCTGGAGTTTGGCGTTGCAGGAATATAATATGTCTATTTTCCATATTCCCGGTTCTGAGAATGTCATGCCAGATGCCCTGTCTAGAGTTTTTGATGTGTATTCATGTATATAAACACGTGGTCTGTACAGAAAATTACTTGAAATGTTGAAAGAAAAGAAAATGTTGTCCCGTGTGAGAACAACTCATTTCTTTTCGTTTAAAAGGTGGGGGATGTAATGGGGAAATATGTTTTTGGAAGTATCTCACCTGAGAGAGACTTAGTTTTTGCTGGTGCGTTGAGGGTGGGATTGGTGGTCTGAGGGCGGTATAAAAATTGAAGTCGATGGTTTAGAGTGAGTGGAAGTTGAGTTCTGCCCCTCATGTGATCAGCGGTGTTCGCTCTGAGACATGAGCTGTAGTGAGTAGAAATGATCATGAGTTGGTTGTGAGAAGATGGCTATATAAGAGAGTGCAAGAAGACAGAGATCAGTCCGCCTACTGAGAGGAGAGAGGAGAGATCAGTCCGCCTACTGAGAGGAGAGAAGAGAGATCAGTCCTCCTACTGAGAGGAGAGAGGAGAGATCAGTCGGCCTACTGAGAAGGAAAGAGAAGAGAGATTCCGCCTACTGAGAGGAGAGAGGAGAGATCAGTCCGCCTACTGAGAAGGAAAGAGAAGAGAGATTCCGCCTACTGAGAGGAGAGAGGAGAGATCAGTCCCCACACAGCAGAGAAGCAGACGAGGAAAAGAGAGAGGCAGACAAAGAGAAGAGAGAGGCAGACGAAGAGAAGAAAGAAGCAGGCGAAGAGAAGAGAGGGGCAGACGAAGAGAAGAAAGAAGCAGACAAAGAGAAGAGAGGGGCAGACGAAGAGAAGAGAGAGGCAGACGAAGAGAAGAGAGAAGCAGACGAAGAGAAGAGAGGGGCAGACGAAGAGAAGAGAGAGGCAGACGAAGAGAAGAGAGGGGCAGACGAAGAGAAGAGAGAGGCAGACGAAGAGAAGAGAGGGGCAGACAAAGAGAAGAGAGAGGCAGACGAAGAGAAGAGAGAGGCACCGCACACACAGCAGATACGGGCAGAGAGAGAGAGAGAGAGAGAGAGAGAGAGAGAGAGAAAGCGGGCAGTGTTGGTAAAAGGTTGGTGTGATTTTTACACGGGTCGATGATGGCTTTTAACTTGTCAAGGGCTGACGTACGTATTTTATGTTTTTATGTAAAAAGGCTGATCGAAATTTTACTTGTGCTTTTTACATGTTTTCCCCGTTGGGAGTTGAGTATGTGAAGAGAGTAGATGTAATTTTATAAGATTGGGTTATTTAGGATGTTGTGTTTGAGCCATATGTAAATGTAACTATTTGTTTTTGTTTTCTATCCCATGTTACGAGTATTTTTTATGTTGAACATAAAGACGTGTAAGTAACCCGGGACCTGTTTTATTTCGTTGTTGTGGATCCCTGTAACAATCGTGGGTTGAGATACTTCCTGTCAGTGTCACGAACTTGTAGCAAAGCTGATCGGGAAAGAACGCCGCTCGAAGTATTAGCGGGAAATGAAGCCAATGCACTCGAGTCTGATAAAATTCGCCACAGAGCGCAAAGTTGTATTCCGAGTGAAGAACGAACGCGCACCATGGAAAGCATCAGTCATGCCGAGGACATCTGCTGTTGTAGAAGCACTTCTTTGAAGTCGTTGTCGAAGAACACTCATATCGTGGTTTTTTTTTAACTTCCACTGAAAGATAGAGGTTTTCTGGTTATTCTTCTGCAAAACGTTGCAGACTGTTTTCATGTAAAAAAATTTGAAGCTGATGTATTTGTTAATGTTTCTGTTGTTGCTGTTGCTGCTCTTGCTGTTCATATTGCTGTCTTATTTCATGTCTGCATAATAGACTCTTTACAATATCACAGAAACAAAGTACGTCTTGGGTCGTCTTTGTGTTACTCTGGAGTCTTTGGCCTTTGCCCCATTGTCCTATGTGCCTGTGTTCAATTGAAATGTCCTATGTGCCTGTGTTCAATTGAAATGTCCTATGTGCCTGTGTTCAATTGAAATGTCTTATGTGCCTGTGTGCAATTGAACTGTCTTATGTGCCTGTGTGCAATTGAACTGTCTTATGTGCCTGTGTGCAATTGAACTGTCTTATGTGCCTGTGTTCAATTGAAATGTCTTATGTGCCTGTGTGCAATTGAACTGTCTTATGTGCCTGTGTGCAATTAAACTGTCTTATGTGCCTGTGTGCAATTGAACTGTCTTATGTGCCTGTGTTCAATTGAAATGTCTTATGTGCCTGTGTGCAATTGAACTGTCTTATGTGCCTGTGTGCAATTGAAATGTCTTATGTGCCTGTGTGCCTATGTGCCTGTGTGCAATTGAAATGTCCAATGTGCCTGTGTTCAATTGAAATGTCTTATGTGCATGTGTTCAATTGAAATGTCTTATGTGCCTGTGTTCAATTGAAATGTCCTATGTGCCTGTGTTCAATTGAAATGTCTTATGTGCCTGTGTGCAATTGAACTGTCTTATGTGCCTGTGTGCAATTGAACTGTCTTATGTGCCTGTGTGCCTATGTGCCTGTGTTCAATTGAAATGTCCTATGTGCCTGTGTTCAATTGAAATGTCCTATGTGCCTGTGTTCAATTGAAATGTCTTATGTGCCTGTGTGCAATTGAACTGTCTTATGTGCCTGTGTGCAATTGAACTGTCTTATGTGCCTGTGTGCAATTGAACTGTCTTATGTGCCTGTGTTCAATTGAAATGTCTTATGTGCCTGTGTGCAATTGAACTGTCTTATGTGCCTGTGTGCAATTGAAATGTCTTATGTGCCTGTGTGCCTATGTGCCTGTGTGCAATTGAAATGTCCAATGTGCCTGTGTTCAATTGAAATGTCTTATGTGCATGTGTTCAATTGAAATGTCTTATGTGCCTGTGTGCAATTGAAATGTCTTATGTGCCTGTGTGCAATTGAACTGTCTTATGTGCCTGTGTGCAATTGAAATGTCTTATGTGCCTGTGTGCCTATGTGCCTGTGTGCAATTGAACTGTCTTATGTGCCTGTGTGCAATTGAAATGTCTTATGTGCCTGTGTTTAATTGAAATGTCTTATGTGCCTGTGTGCAATTGAACTGTCTTATGTGCCTGTGTGCAAACGAATTGTCATAATATGTGCCTATGTGCAACTAAAATGTCCTATGTCACTCTGTGTGCTATTGAAATGTCCAATGTGCCTGTGTGCAATTGAAATGTCCCGTGAGCGTGTGTGCAAGTAAAAAGTGCAATGTGCCTGTATGCAACTGAAATGTCCAATGTGTCTGTGTGCAATTGAAATGTCCAATGTGCCTGTGTGCAAATAAAATGTCCTGTGAGCCTGAGTGCAATTGAAAAATCCAATGTGCCTGTGTGCAATTAAAATATCCAATGTGTCTGATGTGCCTGTGTGCAACTGAAATGTCCAATGTGCCTGTGTGCAAATGACATGTTCTGTGAGCCTATGTGCAATTGAAAAGTCCAATGTGCCTGTGTGCAATTGAAAAGTCCAATGTGCCCGTGTGCAATTGATTTGTCCAATGTGGACGTGTGCCATTGAAATGTCCAATGTGCCTGTGCGAAATTGAATTGTCCAATGTGCCTGTGTGCAATTGAATTGTCATATGTGTCTGTGGGTAATTCAAATGTCCTATGTCACTGTGTGCAACTGAAATGTCCCATGTCACTGTGAGCAACTGAAATGCCCTATGTGCATGAGTATGATTAAAATTAAGTAGGCTAACAAGGCGCTGTAAAACGCCTCATTATCCTTCTGGTGACGACCCTTTAGGAGGGGAAGGTCGGACTCTTTTTTTAACTGGAACAAAACATGTTTTTACAGCTTATATACGAAAGAATTGAACATCCCCGGGGAAGTGGAAATGAAAAACTGTTGTACTGCATTTGTATCAAACTTCCTTCCTGTCAAAGGGCTCGACGCTCAACGACTTTTTGCGCAAACGTCGTCTGAGCCTGTCAGATGCTGTTTGATCTACAAGCCTCATGGCTCGTGCGGATAAGAAGATAACTGCATCAACTTCCTAAAAAAAGCTCCAAAACTATATTTGTTTGCGAAGGCGTACTCCGTGGTTTTATTCTCCACTGGCGAGAGAGTAAAGAGTTTTGTCCAAGACGCCACAGAGATCTGAAAGTTCCTGGAACCCTTTGCAGAGGAGCTGAAAGGAAATGGAAACACTACATGTACAAGCATGAACAAACACATCTGTTGCACCCCTAAGCATCACAAAAGCAAATTCACTGGCAGCAAGTCAAGACCGCTTTTTGCGATTGTTTTCCGACGTCATGGCTGGTATTTCATGCTGAGAACTTTAATTTCTGGGCAACCCGATCTTCTTAAGATGTCAATTTTGGAGTCTCAATGAATCCAAGATATTTACGCGATGTTGCAGAGACACCTACGATGGAACTGTTCAAGGTATGAAACGATACTTGCATGGCACGGGTGTGAGTGCAATTATATACGTTGCAGTTTTGTCTTGAAGGACAGTCCGCGCACGCTGGAAGCAAGGCTTCAATAGAACCCCCCCCCCCCCCCCCCCCCCCACACACACACACACACGCGCGCGCGCGCACATACATACACACATACACACACAAACACACGCGCGCACACACGCACGAACACACACATACATACAACACACACATACACAGATACACACACAGCACACGCGCGCACACACAACACACACACATACACGTACCACAAACACACACCACAAACACACCCCACAAACACACACCACAAACACACACATACACATACACACACACACACACACACATGCACACACACATATGTGCGCACACAATCACATATACACACACTCACGCGCACATGCATATAGACACATGCGCGCACACACACACACACACGCACGCACACACACATGCACATATACACGCGCGCGCGCGTGCGCACACACACACTCAAGCACACATCCATACGTATCCGCGCGCCCGCACAGTCATACACGCACGCACACACGCACGCACGCACACTTTGTACAAATATATTTGCAAGCATGTACGGACACTCGCGCAAGTACAAACAGGCGGGAACACACAAGCACACCCGCAGATGCACGCATGTGTGCATTACACGGGCGCGAACACACATGTGCGCGCGCTTATGCACAAACACATATACACACAAACACACGCACACAAACACAAGCACGCACGCACACACACGCACGCACGCATACATGTAAATATATACACACATTACGCATAGCACACTTTTAAACAAGGCAGCTCCCGTTGCTGCAAATGTACTCCAGGTGACGAGGCTTCCTGCAGTGGCTGCAGGAAAGGGGATTGATCACCCCATCGCTACACGAGGCTTTTAGCGGAGACAGAATTCAGCCATATTCCTCGTCTGGATGAGTTCTCTTCCCTCTCGACAGAGGTCGCTACTTGGCCTGGCTGTCTATGTACATCCGCCCACTTTGCATTGCAAATGGACTCGGGTCGACTTCCGCTGACGCGTCCGTTTTGGCGCTCTATTTCCGGAGCGGAAGAAAAGTGGATTTCTTGGTCTGAAAGAGTTTGTCAGCTCCTGCCGCGTCACGTATCAGAAAGTCAACATAGAGGGGATTTTTCCGCCTTGCCGGTCGTGGACGAGAAAGAGACTTCAGGTGCCCTGGAGGTTTACGTCGGTAACGTCTGCACAAGCTAGTTTTAAAACGTGTTTCTGAAACAGTTTCCAAGACTTGAATTTGAGACGAGAGGAAAAGCCATTGGAATAATACACTGTAAAAAAATGTTACTCACATTGCTCCTAGCATCCCATGATTTCACATGCATGCCAGGAAGAACTGCCGAAGTCAGAGGTAGTGACTAGAAGTCATCCCCAAATAGAGAAAGGAACAATGAAAAAAATTAAGTCGCTACATGAAGCTTTTGCTTGGTGGTCTTCGACCTTCTGCTAATGTCTGTAGGGCACTAATGTCAAGTCAAGTAACTGCTTATGTGTTTAGGGCACCAATGTCAACTCAAATGACTGCCAATGTCTGTAGGGCACTAATGTCAAGTCAAGTAACTGCTTATGTGTTTAGGGCACCAATGCCAACTCAAGTGACTGCCAATGTCTGTGGGGCACCAATATCAAGTCAAGTGACTGCCAATGTCTGTAGGGCACCAATGTCAAGTCAAGTGACTACCAATGTCTGTAGGGCACCAATGTCAACTCAAATGACTGCCAATGTCTGTAGGGCACTAATGTCAAGTCAAGTAACTGCTTATGTGTTTAGGGCACCAATGTCAACTCAAATGACTGCCAATGTCTGTAGGGCACTAATGTCAAGTCAAGTAACTGCTTATGTGTTTAGGGCACCAATGTCAACTCAAGTGACTGCCAATGTCTGTGGGGCACCAATATCAAGTCAAGTGACTGCCAATGTCTGTAGGGCATCACTGTCAAGTGACGGCCAATGTCTGTAGGGCACCAATGTCAACTCAAGTGACTGCCAATGTCTGTTGGGCATCAATGTCACGTCAAGTGACTACCAATGTATGTAGGGCATCACTGTCAAGTGATTGCCAATGTCTGTAGGGCATCACTGTCAAGTGACTACCAATGTCTGTAGAGCACCAATGTCAACTCAAGTGACTGCCAATGTCTGTGGGGCACCAATGTCAAGTCAAGTGACTGCCAATGTCTGTAGAGCATCACTGTCAAGTGACGGCCAATGTCTGTAGGGCACCAATGTCAACTCAAGTGACTGCCAATGTCTGTTGGGCATCAATGGCACGTCAAGTGACTACCAATGTCTGTAGGGCATCACTGTCAAGTGATTGCCAATGTCTGTAGGGCATCACTGTCAAGTGACTACCAATGTCTGTAGGGCATCACTGTCAAGTGATTGCCAATGTCTGTAGGGCATCACTGTCAAGTGACTGCCAATGTCTGTAGGGCCCTAATGTCAAGTCAAGTGACTGCCAATGTCTGTAGGGCACCAATGTCACGTCAAGTGACTGCTAATGTCTGTAGGGCACCAATGTCAAGTCAAGTGACTACCAAAGTCTATAGGGCACCAATGTCAAGTCAATAGACTGCCAATGTCTGTAGGGCACCAATGTCACGTCAAGTGACTGCCAATGTCTGTAGGGCACCAATGTCAAGTCAAGTGACTACCAATGTCTGTAGGGCACCAATGTCAAGTCAAGTGACTACCAATGTCTGTAGGGCACCAATGTCAAGTCAAGTGACTGCCAATGTCTGTAGGGCACAAATGTCAACTCAAGTGACTGCCAATATCTGTAGGGCACCAATGTCAAGTCAAGTGACTACCAATATCTGTAGGGCACCAATGTCAAGTCAAGTGACTACCAATGCCTGTAGGGCACCAATGTCAATTCAAGTGACTGCCAATGTCTGTAGGGCACCAATGTCAAGTCAAGTGACTACCAATGTCTGTAGGGCACCAATGTCAACTCAAATGACTGCCAATGTCTGTAGGGCACTAATGTCAAGTCAAGTGACTGCTTATGTGTTTAGGGCACCAATGTCAACTCAAGTGACTGCCAATGTCTGTGGGGCACCAATGTCAACTCAAGTGACCGCCAATGTCTGTAGGGCACCAATGTCAAGTCAAGTGACTGCCAATGTCTGTAGGGCACAAATGTCAACTCAAGTGACTGCCAATATCTGTAGGACACTAATGTCAAGTGACTGCCAATGTCTGTGGGGCACCAATGTCAACTCAAGTGACTGCCAATGTCTGTGGGGCACCAATATCAAGTCAAGTGACTGCCAATCTCTGTGGGGCACCAATGTCAACTCAAGTGACTGCCAATGTCTGTAGGGCCCTAATGTCAAGTCAAGTGACTGCCAATGACTGTAGGGCATCACTGTCAAGTGACTGCCAATGTCTGTAGGGCACCAATGTCAACTCAAGTGACTGCTAATGTCTGTAGGGCACCAATGTCAACTCAAGTGACTGCCAATGTCTGTAGGGCATCACTGTCAAGTGACTGCCAATGTCTGTGGGGCACCAATGTCAACTCAAGTGACTGCCAATGTCTGTAGGGCACTAATGTCAACTCAAGTGACTGCCAATGTCTGTAGGGCATCACTGTCAATTGACTGCCAATGTCTGTAGGGCACCAATGTCAACTCAAGTTACTGCTAATGTCTGTAGGTCACCAATGTCAATTCAAGTGACTGCCAATGTCTGTGGGCCACCAATGTCAACTCAAGTGACTGCTAATGTCTGTAGGGCCCTAATGGCAACTCAAGTGACTGCTTATGTGTGTAGGGCACAATGTCAACTCAAGTGACTGCCAATGTCTGTAGGGCACCAATGTCAACTCAAGTGACTGCCAATGTCTGTAGGGCATCACTGTCAAGTGACTGCTTATGTGTTTAGGGCATCAATGTCAACTCAAGTGACTGCCAATGTCTGTTGGACACCAATGTCAACTCAAGTGGCTGCCAATGTCTGTGAGGCTCCAATGTCAACTCAAGTGACTGCCAATGTCTGTAGGGCACCAATATCAACTCAAGTGACTGCTAATGTCTGTAGGGCAGTAATGTCAAGTCAAGTGACTACCAATGTCTATAGGACACCAATGTCAAGTGATTGCCAATGGCTGTAGGGCATCACTGTCAAGTCAAGTGACTACCAATGTCTATAGGACACCAATGTCAACTCAAGTGACTGCCAATGTCTGTAGGGCACCAATGTCAAGTCAAGTGACTACCAATGTCAATAGGACACCAATGTCAACTCAAGTGACTGCCAATGTCTGTAGGGCATCACTGTCAAGTGACTGCCAATGTCTGTAGGGCACCAATGGCAAGTGACTGCCAATGTCTGTAGGGCATCACTGTCAAGTGACTGCCAATGTCTGTGGGGCACCAATGTCACGTCAAGTGACTGCCAATGTCTGTAGGGCACCAATGGCAAGTGACTGCTAATGTCTGTAGGGCACCAATGTCACGTCGTGACTGCCAATGTCTGTAGGGCACAAATGTCAAGTCAAGTGACTGCCAATGTCTGTAGGCATCACTGTCAAGTGACTGCCAATGTCTGTTGGGCACCAATGTCAAGTCAACTGACTTTTAATATCTGTTGGGCACTAATGTCAAGTAGAGTAACTGCATGTGTCTGTGGAGCGCCAATGTCAAGTCAACTGATTTTTAATATCTGTTGGGCACTAATGTCAAGTATAGTGACTGCATGTGTCTGTGGAGCGCCAATGTCAAGTCAACTGACTTTTAATATTTGTTGGTCACTAATGTCAAGTAGAGTGACTGCATGCTTCTGTGGAGCGCCAATGTCAAATCAACTGACTTTTAATATCTGTTGGGGGCACTAATGTCAAGTAGATTGACTGCAATTGTTTGTAGGGCACCAACATTAACTCAAGTGACTGTTCGTGTCTGTGGGGCACCGAAGTTAAGTCAATCGACTTTTAATGTCTTAGGGGCATCAATGTCGAGTCAAAAGACTGTTCATATCTGTAGGACACCAATGTCAACTCAAGTTACCGCATCAATGCAAACGCGGAAGCTTCCAAACTCCAATAGGCGAATACAAAGCCCCATAGCATAATTAGGGAGTCACCAATAGCCATTGATCGACAAGCGCAAAACTTGTCCATATTTAATTCTCTTTCCTTTGACTGCTATAACTTAGAGAACAAAAAGAGTATAGAAAATCGTAGAAGTCAGCCAAACGTATTTTAATCTTCTTTGTTTCCTCTTACGATGACGAAGACTACACAAAATGTACCAGTCTGTACGAACCACGCTTGTTGTGCTGTGGAGCGTACTAACATCTCCCAACAAGCATACTTTTGGACTGTTCGTGAAAACGATGACTCGTGACTCGCCAGATCAAAACCAGTCCTAACTCGCGCAAGGGATTTGGTGACATGTGCAGAAACACGTGATGGAGGTCAACCTGGATCAGTTGCACGTTTTGTGCAGAAATGCACGCCCGGTATCCCAAGTTTTCATGTAATCGAATATTTACTTAAATGCGTGGAAATACACTTTTTTCCCCTTACCTCAGCTGCGTGGCAGTCGTGTTGCCGCGGGCTCAACACTTAGTCTTCAAAAGGACATGGCTTCTACAGCGTTGATCCTGCAGTGCTCATACTTGCGGGAAATGAATCAGATGGGACGGTGGATTTCATAAATACTTCCATCTACAAATAATGAAAAACAGTGGAGTAAGGACTGGTTTTGTTCTGACTGGTCACAAGTATATTCCTGCAAACTAAAAGCCTCTGCATGGTGGCCACAGTGATTCAGATACACTGGGGTGAAGGTCATCTCGAACTGTCGACAGTGCAAAACGTGCTCCTATGGGAAGACGAAAAGAATGCTGACGCACAAAGCTGCTGAGACGTCTCTGTGCGACAGAACATTCTTTGATGAAGTGCTGCATGAACTTGCCTACGGAATCGTCAGGAGAATCCAACACCAGACTCACTCCTAAACTGCAATGGTCACGCCTGTGGGTAGGTTGGTTTTCCTCTAAAGTAGCTTCGCCTTCTCCTCTTTCATCTGTTCCGCACTCCACCGTGCACTGCTCATCAATATCCGGAAAGGGTCGTGGGAGTAAAGGCTGGAAGGGGAAGAGTGCAGAGGCGGACTGGACAGGCAGTGGATGTCTCTGTCAGGGAGGACCAAGACATGAATAAACAGAGCGAGCTAAGCTGTTGGGAAAGGACGGAGCATCCATTGGTGTGTGTCACAGACCAGGAAGCCAGACTACACAAAAGGAAGGGGTCAGGCTTAGGTGCAAAAGCAGTGAGCAAACGGGGTGGGAGTGGTTGAAATGGTGGAGCTCGGTGGGTGGGATGGAGGCATGAGAGTGGGGAGTAGGAGTAGAGGAAGACAGGAAGGATGGGGCGGGGGGGTGTTGAGAAGAGAAGCTGCCCACCCTCAGGGATGAACAATTAGCCTCATTAGTCCTGAGGCTGTGGCCAGAGAGGAACAGCGCGTGCCTTGGCTCGACTCCTGACGTCTCTCTGCCAACCACTTCGCTCTCCCCTCGGCACCCTGACTCCACATCCGGTAGACTGAACTGTTTTCCTTGCATCTTCATCATCCATCTCACACAGGTCTACTAATCTTTGCTGTGCTTCAGATCAGATAAGTCGGATGGCGACAAGGAAATTGCTTTTCAGACAATAACACCCATCACGGCTGTCAGCCTTCACTCGCTACCATGTCTGCAGCTCCCTGCTCCAGTCTTAGCGTTTTTTCCTTTGATTCTGCATGTAGCTTTAGGACGGAGTCAGTGTACTCAAAGATATATGGACGCAATTACACGTACAGAAAGGAACAGTCTGACCGACAAACAAAAGTGTGAGACAGGCAGATAGACAGACTGACGGACAGACAGACAGACACGCACATACACACACACACACACACACACACACACATACACACACACCATCCCCCCACCCCCACAAACAGACACACACACACAC
The DNA here is from genome assembly GCA_034096865.1 of Theodoxus fluviatilis. Taxonomy (NCBI): domain Eukaryota; kingdom Metazoa; phylum Mollusca; class Gastropoda; order Cycloneritida; family Neritidae; genus Theodoxus; species Theodoxus fluviatilis. The sequence goes on from JAWQFJ010002336.1 coordinate 332,986, forward strand.
ATACAAGCAAAAACTAACACACACACACAAACACACGTCCATGCACACACAAATACTCATATACATGTAGGGTAGCATGGGGCAAAACGCCCCCCTTAAGCAAGAACTGTGCTGGCTCTTCTTGTTGAAACCAGAGGCACTTCAAAGTAGGCTCTAAATATTGAGGGCTACATAGGCTACAAACTGCTAGATAAGAATTTGTGGATAATATAAAAAATAAAAACAAAATAGGTAAAAAATCGAAAAATTGTATTTGGCCTTCTTGCCCCACTCATGGGGCAAAACGCCCATGACTAGGGGGCAAAACGCCCATGGTGGGCGATTTGCCCCATAGTGTGACCTGTGAGGCAAATTTGCCTCACCTAAGCAGAGATAATAGTAGCAGTCAAAAACCTAGAACTACTTCTACTGAATAAAGAATGATTTGCCCCTTAGTGTGAAGCATTTTGCCACACCTTCGCAAAATAAAACTCTGTCAGATTTACTTAGGTTTTTCTTTGCGTAAATTGAAGAACTCTGATTATATCGAGTATATCATGTCTCTGTCTGTCTGTCTGTCTGTCTGTCTGTCTGTCTGTCTGTCTGTCTGTCTGTCTGTCTGTCTGTCTGTCTGTCTGTCTGTCTGTCTGTCTGTCTGTCTGTCTGTCCGTCCGTCTGTCCGTCCGTCCGTCCGTCTGTCCGTCTGTCTGTCTGTCTGTCTCAAACACACACACACACACACACACACACACACACACACACACACACACACACACACACACACACACACACAGAGAAGAATATCTATACACGAACACACACGCATATTGTCACTGTCATTGAGTTGAAAACAAGGAGAGGGCTATAGACTGGAACAACGGGGCAAGAGGCCTACCCTGGGCGTCTTGCCCCAATTAGGGGATGGGCGTCTTGCCCCAGGCTGACCGATTATTTATATTTGTGGAATTTGTCGGGAAAGTGGACGCAGAATGTTGTTCCACCATCACTAGCTTGGAGCTGAGACATTCTACTTTCAGCCAAATACAAAGCTTTTTCGTTTCATTTGAGATGCAGATCATATTACTGAATAGTAGGAATCGATGAAATTACTGAAAACAAAGAGGAAATAAACAAATAATTCTGAAAAACTTGCTTTTTGGTCTGGATTCTTCTCTGTCGTAGACACAGGGTCTGTACCTCGATTGAACTCATTGGCAGACGTAGTGGCCAAACGCGCGCATGCGCACCATCTCATATTTGAAATGCAAACATTATTCGTAAGTACAGGTGTAGGCACACCTTCATGGTCCACAGCGATCGGGGAGACTTCCGGCAGAGACAGTCCGTACGTGTAATGCGCGCATCGCCAATTCTTCGACGCTGGAAACGATCGAGTGCTGACATGCGCAGTTGCCATCAACAGGAAGGGAAAGGAGGTGACAGAGCCTGTAGTGCAAGACAGACGTTCCAGAGAAACACATACAGAACATTTGGGATCGTAGACCACCATGCATCGAGCTGCTTAGCTTTCTTCCTTTCCTAAGTTCCCGTTGACATCGGATCCTCTCTCGTGAACAGAAGTGCGGATTGCTGCAGCGTTTTGTACGAGACAAGGGACCAGGTTGTATCGTGGCCAAACGAAAAGTGAATGTTAATACCACCGACTCCCGCTGCTTTCCTAGGGACATTTGGGTGAACAGAAGTCGCAATGTTCCATTGGAGACTGACGAGGGGGTCAATCACCTTGGGCACTCAGAGGGTCGACGTCCTCGCCCACCCTTTAGGAATCATTGCGATTACTCAAGGACGCTCTCAGTGCCTTACGAAAAGGTCGTTTCGCTTCCACGCGAAACCAGAACAGGTCTGTCGTAGTTTCCAATCCCACACTTCTCTAATCGATAGAAATCAGAGTCAAAGCAAAAACCACATGCTCAACAAAATCGCAGATCAGAGTAAAAAAGAAAGCGGAAAAAGTGGAAAGGATCAGATCATAATCCGATCAAAATTGGGAAAAACTGAACATCAAAGTCCAAAGCCTGAAGAAGCATTGATAAGATGAAAGCAGGAAGCCAGACGAGTGCTGGGAACAGAGGACGAAGCCAAGATGCAAACGGTCTGGGGCCTGGATTGGGGACAGCCTCACATGAAAGGATCGCGAAGGACGGGTGTGTGTGTGGTATAGGATTGGATTTGGAACGATTGACTGGGTTGGAGGAGGGCAGCTTACAGACGAGAGATAATGGTGGTGGTTGGTAGTGGGCGATTGTGTAAAAGTTTGAAACGTTAGTGGGATGAGAGGAGAGGAAGATTTACATGAAGTGTACTGGGCAATGGCAGTAAAATCGTTTTCCCTATCATTATAAACTTGCACGCTGAAATGATCATTAGTCGAGTGAAATAATTCCTATAAAATAGACACGGGGTTTCAAAATGGTTATTTAGGAAGCAGTACGTCTCGTCACAAATCATCCCACCATACACGACACGGCTGTCTGCAAGGAGGACGGCGTGGGAAGACGTGAGACATGAGAGCTAGATGCACTCTATGACTGAGTTATAGGTCCTCCTGTCTTTTCCAAGCGCCTGCTATGAACTCTTTGCATATCTAAATCGAAGACGGTCAGTCTCCATTTTAATGATCTAAAAGAAGTGTTGTACAACATTTGCTGGCAATATTTATGACCATATATTTTCTACTTTCTCTCTCGAAGAGATACGGCGTGAGACAGACAGAGAGAGGGGGGCAGAGAGAGAGAGAGAGAGAGAGAGAGAGAGAGACAGACAGACACAGAGAGAGAGAGAGACAGAGAGAGACAGAGAGTGACAGAGACAATTAACCCAAAACCTTGGGGGTGGAGGTGGGGAAAGGGGGAAGCCCAGGTGTTGTTGTCTAAGTGTGAATGAACCGACAGTTCCTTTGAGCGAGTGTACTCTTTAAATCTTGTTTGAGTGGTGACAGCCATTTGTAGGACTGCCTGTCTTCAATCATGGCTCCCGCTCAGACAGACGGCCCTTCGCGTACCTCGTCGCTGACGTCAGTCAAAGCTGAAACTGGCATCAAAGAACGGAAGAGGATTGAGGGCCTGAATGCACAGCACTAACCTTTGATGCAAAGTGGAAAAGGGCAGGAAACCATCCTTCAGTACGCAGACAGAACATGTATCACACATCATGACTCACGCATGGTAGTGGTCTTCCATTGTCTCCTACTTTCTTCTGCTCCACTGTGGCGAAACTGTGCTTTTTCATGCCTTCTGTTTATTATTGTTATTAGAGTGTTTAGCATGTGTTTACTGAGCCGTAGCTTTGCTGGTTTTTTTCCTTGCCCTGAGCCGGTGTCAGTAAAGAATTGACCCCTGTGTAGGTGAATGACTTGAAAGTGTTACGAGTGTAGTGGACTCCACTGGCGTTTTCACGCTGACCAACCTGTGACTTTCAACTTGTGAATTGACCAGTCAGAGTGGAGTGGGATGAACAGTGGTGATTGGACTGACTGAACTTGGTGACGTCAGTGAAGGCATTTAAGCGAGTGTCGCCGGATGCTCGTGGCGCCAGTACATTTATTTTTAGCGGAGCAGTGACATCGGCGCCCTGCTTGGTGTAGGTGTTTTGCTCTTGGCAGTGGCCATGTAGGAATGAAGAAGGAGGGTGATGAGAGAGCTTCAGCCCGCCTGGAACCGGCTGGAAGAGGGCCTTTGCCAGGGGGTGGTGGAATGACGAATAGCCAGCGTGCCTGCCTGCCTGCTTACCTGCTCTGCTGAAGTGTGGTGGCCTGGAAGAAGGAGAAGAAGGAGGAACAAGTTCCCTCTGCACGACCCAGAGGAAGAAATGCCAGAGAGAGAGAGAGAGAGAAGGAAAGAGTGTCAAGTGCGACCATTTCCGTCGTTGTGGTGAGAGAGAGAGAGAAGGAAAGAGTGTCAAGTGCGACCATTTCCGTCGTTGTGGTGATTTTTTCTCCCGGGTCACCGGCTGCAATGTCGGTGCACTCAGACCCCCTTCCCCCAACCCCTGTGCTAGCGCGATAGGCGCGGGGTATAAGTCCGTGCATCTCCAACTCCACGATTTCATCGAAAGGGTCAGCTAAGTACACTTAGTTAATTACCTCGGCTCGGGCAGACATCTTTCTTTTCATTGTTTGTTTTTTTCCATGTCTCACTGCGAGTTGTTGAAATGAATTGATTGCTTCTACTTGCCTTCTATGCATTATTGTGGCGCTTGTCGCCCATTCACCTTTCACGGGTAATTGCATCCTGAATATTAAACTACTTCTTTTGAATTGATATTGGTTTTTGCCATTGCTTCATTGTCAGACAGTTACCATCTACCGTTTGAATGGAGGAATGAAGGTGCGTGCTTTGGTTCTTCCCCTAGACATTTAAACGAGCCATTTGAGTAAAGAACGAGTACGTCACATTTGGGGGCTCGTCCGGGATAAAGTGAACGAAATGCAATAAGTAAAGTAAATCTGAATTCATGTTTTACAGTTAAGTCTGGAGTGTCTGTACCTTGAGCGAGAGTGATATGACCTGACCTGCCATTTCTGTTTTTGATTCACCTTGTTGCTCGCATGCCTTGCTGCACTGTGTGACCTTGTTTTGACTAGCTGGAAAGCGTGCAGTTACTGCTGTTTGAAGTTTTGCTGAGTTCAGTAGTGTGTGAAGCTAGCAAATCCTTACGATGGGTGAAGTAGAATTGCCAATTGAGTTGATCTGCTTGTTGAAAGGGTCAACTTTGAAGATTGTGATAAGGGAGTTAGGGTTGAGTGCAGGCGAGGGGGCTACTGAAGGTGAATTGCGAGATATCCTGTTCAAGTTCAGAAGAACAGTGATAAGGGAGAAATGGGAGGCGGAGCAGAGGGAGAAAGATGCAGAGGTGGAGGAGACGAGGAGGCGGCACGAATTGAAGATGGAACAGTTGAGGGAGAAGAGAAAGGCAGTCAGAGAGAGGATAAAGGCATATGAAGACAAAAAGTTGGAGCAGGAGGCAGAGAGAGAGAGAGCCAGGGAGGCTGCTGAGAAGTATGAGAGGGAGAGTCAGTGTGAGGAGGTTGTTGTTGCTGAGGAGGTTGTTGTTGCTGAGGAGGTTGTTGCTGAGGAGAGTCGGTGTGAGGAGGTTGTTGCTGAGGAGAGTCGGTGTGAGGAGGTTGTTGCTGAGGAGAGTCAGTGTGAGGAGGTTGCTTGTCGTTCGTTGGAGAGAGTGGGAATTGACAGAGTCATAGTCGAGGACAGGGTCAGAGTCGAGGACAGGGTCAGAGTCGGAGACAGGGTCAGAGTCGAGGACAGGGTCAGAGTCGAGGACAGGGTCAGAGTCGGAGACAGGGTCAGAGTCGGAGACGGGGTCAAGGACAGAGACGTAGTCCGGGACAGAGACGTAGTCGGGGACAGAGACGTAGTCAAGGACAGAGACGTAGTCAGGGACAGAGACGTAGTCAGGGACAGAGACGTAGTCAGGGACAGAGACAGAGTCAGGGATGGAGACAGAGAAGTGTCAATGGTGAAGGTGGAGGGAGAGGACAAGTGTGTGAGAGAGGAAGAGATGGAAGTTGAGAATGGGTCTGAGAGGAGGGTGTTGATGTGTTCCACGGTGTTGATGTGTTCTACCCGGCGGAAGGAGAAGTGTGAGAGGGAGAAGTTGAAGGATGAGACTGAGAGTGGGGTGTTGATGTGTTCCACGGTGTTGATGTGTTCTACCCGGCGGAAGGAGAAGTGTGCGGAGGTTGAGCATGAGTCTTGTGGGAAGACTGGTGTGGAGTTGGAGGATGTGGGAGAGGAAGGAATTGAGTCTTGTGGGAAGACTGGTGTGGAGTTGGAGGATGTGGGAGAGGAAGGAATTGAGTCTTGTGGGAAGACTGGTGTGGAGTTGGAGGATGTGGGAGAGGAAGGAATTGAGTCTTGTGGGAAGACTGGTGTGGAGTTGGAGGATGTGGGAGAGGAAGGAATGGAGATGGGAGAGGTTGCATGTGGTGGTGTGAGTCTCGGAGAGGCGAGCCACAGGGAGAGAAAATGGTTTGACTGGAGGAAGAGAAAAAAAGGCTAAATTCAGAGAGAGGGATGAATGGGTGTGGGAATGAGAGAGTTGATGTGGTTGGCTGTTTATTGGAGTGTGCTGTGCAGAGAATGTGATGGGTGGAGTGTGAGAGTTTTGGAGGTTCAGTTTAAAGTTTGAGGTGGTGGTGTGGTGTGATGGGGTTGGACTTAGGGTGTGAAACCAGTGAAAGGGAGGCATCACTCCTGGGAGGTGGTCGGGTTAACGGAAGGTTATGTATTGTTGAGTGAGGCTGATGTAGTCCTCTTTGATTATTTCTGTACCGATTATCCTAATGGTTGGTAGACCACGTAACCCGGGGTCTCCTGTTGTTTGAGAGTTTTGGCTGTTTTCTTGATTGAATTGTGAACTGTGAAAAATGTCATATCCATAACATTTTTCTCGTTGTGGAAGGGAAGTGTGGCGAAACTGTGCTTTTTCATGCCTTCTGTTTATTATTGTTATTAGAGTGTTTAGCATGTGTTTGCTGAGCCGTAGCTTTGCTGGTTTTTTTCCTTGCCCTGAGCCGGTGTCAGTAAAGAATTGACCCCTGTGTAGGTGAATGACTTGAAAGTGTTACGAGTGTAGTGGACTCCACTGGCGTTTTCACGCTGACCAACCTGTGACTTTCAACTTGTGAATTGACCAGTCAGAGTGGAGTGGGATGAACAGTGGTGATTGGACTGACTGAGCTTGGTGACGTCAGTGAAGGCATTTAAGCGAGTGTCGCCGGATGCTCGTGGCGTCATATCATTTATTTTTAGCGGAGCAGTGACATCGGCGCCCTGCTTGGTGGTAGGTGTTTTGCTCTTGGCAGTGGCCATGTAGGAATGAAGAAGGAGGGTGATGAGAGAGCCTCAGCCCGCCTGGAACCGGCTGGAAGAGGGCCTTTGCCTGGGGGTGGTGGAATGACGAATAGCCAGCGTGCCTGCCTGCCTGCTTACCTGCTCTGCTGAAGTGTGGTGGCCTGGAAGAAGGAGAAGAAGGAGGAACAAGTTCCCTCTGCACGACCCAGAGGAAGAAATGCCAGAGAGAGAGAGAGAGAGAGAAGGAAAGAGTGTCAAGTGCGACCATTTCCGTCGTTGTGGTGAGAGAGAGAGAGAAGGAAAGAGTGTCAAGTGCGACCATTTCCGTCGTTGTGGTGATTTTTTCTCCCGGGTCACCGGCTGCAATGTCGGTGCACTCAGACCCCCTTCCCCCAACCCCTGTGCTAGCGCGATAGGCGCGGGGTATAAGTCCGTGCATCTCCAACTCCACGATTTCATCGAAAGGGTCAGCTAAGTACACTTAGTTAATTACCTCGGCTCGGGCAGACATCTTTCTTTTCATTGTTTGTTTTTTTCCATGTCTCACTGCGAGTTGTTGAAATGAATTGATTGCTTCTACTTGCATTCGATGCAGTATTGTGGCGCTTGTCGCCCATTCACCTTTCACGGGTAAATGCATCCTGAAAATTAAACTGCTTCTTTTGAATTGATATTGGTTTTTTCCATTGCTTCATTGTCAGACAGTTACCATCTACCGTTTGAATGGAGGAATGAAGGTGCGTGCTTTGGTTCTTCCCCTAGACATTGAAACGAGCCATTTGAGTAAAGAACGAGTACGTCACATCCACCTTGTCTTGGATTCTGTCGTCACGTCTCTCATTTAGGTTCAAGCCGAAATAATGAATGAGCGGGTTTGGTTGTTTGTTTGTTTGTTTGTTTGCTTGTTTATTTGTTTGTTTGTTTGCAGTTGAAGGCTTGGAATCTGGAATGTAGGATGAACGACTGAGTAATTTCTTATCATTCTTCCGGTAACGAAGAACTCTTTGCGATCGCACTCTGAAGTGCTGAGACGTGACTGGAGTTGCCTTAGACTTTTTCTTCCTCTTCGTTGTTGGCTCTCGAGGTGGCCAGAAAACCCCACCGAAACAGACCACTAGTCTCCCAAACTACTCGTATCTTTCAATACTCTCTAAACACAGGAAGAACACTGAAAATAAAAGAGACAACATGAAACAATCACATATGTCAACTTGCGTTCCATTCTGACTTGGGTAAAGTTTTAGTCATCTGATGATGTTGTTTCGCTGTCTGAGTCCTGAAGCGACATCATTTACTCTTTCCTGTAGCCTGCTATAGAAGAGCTTAAATCACCCATAGGCGTATGATATACGTTCAACAGCATATCGTCTTCTCTGTGACGAAGATCACATGACCCCTTCAAGACAGAGAGTGCGACAGACCCAGTGCGTCCAACGGACCTGCAGGCTGTCTGCCATAATTCGACGCGGCAGCACTCCATGCGCTTTGCACTCGTCTCTGTCCAAGCGGAAGTGACGTGTACTTGAACGCTAATTCCAGCATTCCCACCAGGTATCTCAGCATGCCTTGCGCTGAGCCACCACCGACACTTTCAGGGCATGTCAGTCGTCCTTAATTGCCCTCTGGTCATATGCACGCCTCCCTTTTCGGTTTTTGAAGAAATTTCGTTGATGAAAACAGAGAAAATAAAAGGAAACGAAATAAAATGAAAGATAACAGATACGAAAAAATATTTCCGCGTTGAATAACTTCCATGAGACAATACCTCGAAGCTTCATTCAGATATAAACACCTTCTGCTGAAAACCTTTTCCTTCTGTGACTCGTTACAAAAATCCAGTCTTTATTCGTTTTTTGTTTGTTTGGAGATAAAATTTGATGCAGGTATGAAAACTGTAGGATCAAAATGGTAAAAATGTAACCATTTGAAGGATCAAGTTGTGCCAGCGAATATTGTGAGTAAAGAACCTATGAACGTTTCCGTTACAGGTGCTCCAAAGCCGAGGTAAGATAACAGAAAGTTTATGTTCACCTATCTAAACAAAATGTTCCATGCAAATAACTTGACATAAGAATGTTGTGTCCTTCGCGTGCATTTCTGAAAAACCATGTGACTGACCCAGAATGACCCTCATCACGTGTTTCTTCATGTAGCACCCAACTGGCGTGAGCGAGTTAGGACTGGTTTATAGCTGGTGGGTCCCATGTTGCTTCCGGTGCAATTTGAAGGCTGCCAAGACACCGCCTCGTAACAGTGCCCGATGGTAGGGGACGCATCTAGGGTCGGCACGGCGTCCCCTAGTCAGTCGGGGCTCCAGGCCAGTTGTAGGGGACGCATCTAGGGCCCGCACGGCGTCCCCTAGACACTCGGGGCTCCAGGCCAGTTGTAGGGGACGCATCTAGGGTCGGCACGGCGTCCCCTAGACAGTCGGGGCTCCAGGCCAGTTGTAGGGGACGCATCTAGGGCCCGCACGGCGTCCCCTAGACAGTCGGGGCTCCAGGCCAGTTGTAGGGGACGCATCTAGGGTCGGCACGGCGTCCCCTAGACAGTCGGGGCTCCAGGCCAGTTGTAGGGGACCCATCTAGGGCCCGCATGGCGTCCCCTAGACAGTCGGGGCTCCAGGCCAGTTGTAGGGGACGCATTTAGGGTCGGCACGGCGTCCCCTAGACAGTCGGGGCTCCAGGCCAGTTGTAGGGGACCCATCTAGGGCCCGCATGGCGTCCCCTAGACAGTCGAGGCTCCAGGTCAGTTGTAGGGGACGCATTTAGGGTCGGCACGGCGTCCCCTAGACAGTCGGGGCTCCAGGCCAGTTGTAGGGGACGCATCTAGGGCCCGCACGGCGTCCCCTAGACAGTCGGGGCTCCAGGCCAGTTGTAGGGGACGCATTTAGGGTCGGCACGGCGTCCCCTAGACAGTCGGGGCTCCAGGCCAGTTGTAGGGGACCCATCTAGGGCCCGCATGGCGTCCCCTAGACAGTCGGGGCTCCAGGCCAGTTGTAGGGGACGCATCTAGGGCCCGCACGCCGTCCCCTGGACAGTCGGGGCTCCAGGTCAGTTGTAGGGGACGCATTTAGGGCCCGCATGGCGTCCCCTAGACAGTAGGTGCTCCAGACCTGTGGTTAGGACGCTCGCCATGTGACTGGCAGGTGCGGTGCTCAATTCCGCACTTATTCTAGAGTTACATCCTTGGGCAAGGTGCGTAGCCCGCATTGCCTCTCCTAGTAAAAGTAAAAATCATCATTACTACTATCACTTCCACTACCACTATTATCGTCAGCGTCATCGTCATCATTATCATCATCATAATATACAGATAGTGATGCAAAATAAAACAACAAGAAAGAAAGAAAATGAGTAATTGACTTAGAAACAAAATGGACAAGTAAAGACTGCAAGCAGGGAAGAAAGATATTTAAAAGAAAGGAAGCGAGAAAGAGGATCGAATCCGTGCTTGTCAACGACCCGATGCCGTGTACAATTCATTTTTTTCTAACAGCAATGAGTGTCTAACAAAGTTTCACTTCTGACAGAAGAAACGCATAAAGTATTCCTTGCAGCCAATGCTATCGCACCAAAAGCCGGTAGTGAAGAAAACAGAAACGGTGGGCGATTCATAAGAAGACGGAAAGTCAGAAGAGGCGTGAGGAGCTTTCTTCCACGGAGACAGGCGGATGCACCTGAAAGGAGGTATCCGTTGTATGTGGACTGCCTAGCGTTCCATCCTTGGCTTCTTGAAGCATCGGCGGTGGAGACTGGGGGAAAAACTCTTGAAGAATCTTTCCATGTATCTTCACTTGGTCCCTCTGGCGGGAAAGAGATGCCGCCCTCGCCACTGATGCTGCCGTCCAAACGCACCCCATGGTCCCTAGGGCTTCCCATGGAAAGACTTTGCACAAGTCCCAGTGCTTTCTTTGCATGCGGCACCGGCACTGCTTCAGGTTGGCTTGGTTTGCTGTCCCCAGAACGGACGCCTGGCATGGGGTCAGCACAGGGACAAGTGTACTCATCGCCTGCACCTCTGGGTGCAGGGTGGACAACGAGCGTGTGCGAGACAGCCATTAGTCCGGCTGGACGCGAAATAGGAGTGCAATCTCACTCGAACATGGACTGTCGCTCGCAGTAGACTTTAAAATGCTCTGTATTGCGTACAGGTGCCTCATTGAATGTGCTCCGTTGTACCCGAGCGAGTTGCTGGCTATACCCCAAGAAAACTCAGATCCTCACCCTAAAGATTATTAAAATCATCACACATGAATGTCTAAAAAATTGGTGAGTGCCCTTTTTCATATGCCAGAGCAGTTCTTTGGACTGACATTGCCGAATTCCTGACAGAATATTATTCTTTCAGATCTTTCAAGAAGTAGCATAAGACACTATTCTCTAGACGGAGGTGCGCTTTGAGCACTCCAACGGAGGGGAGACCAGCACCTTACAAGTGCATGCTTACTTACATATCTACATACTTGAAACAGAAACATTCGAGCCCTTTCATCTGCCAGCTAGGATCATCTTCTCTTGCTGACTTGTAATGCACGCAGAAGTGTTGGTGATAGTGAATGTAGTGGAGATAATAGTGGCAGTGGTGATGGTGAGAAGGATCGTAGTGGAGATGGTGGTGGCAATATTGATAGTGATGGTGATGGTAATGGTAGTAATGGCAGTGGTGATGGTGATCATAGAGGAAATGGTGGTGGCAGTGGAGATGGTGGGGATGGTAATGGTAGTGGTGGCAGTAGTGATGGTGATCATAGTGACGATGGTAGTGGTAGTGGTGGCAGTGGTTTTGGTGATCATAGTGGCGATGGTAGTGGTAGTGGTGGCAGTGGTTTTGGTGATCATAGTGGAGATGGTAATGGTAATGGTGATAGTGGTGATGATGGTAGTGGTGATGTTGATGGTGATCATAGTGAAGATGGTAGGTGTAATGGTGATAGTGGTGATGATGGTAGGGGTGATGTTGATGGTGATCATAGTGGAGATGGTGGCGAAAATGGAGATCGTGGTTGTGATGGTGGTGGTAGTGGTGGCAATGGTTATAATGTTGGTAAAGTGGTGGCAGTGGCGATGGCAGCGGCAGTGGTGATGGTGGTGGCAGTGGTTCTATTTGTGGTAGTGGTGGCAGTGGTGATGGTAGCGGTGACAGTGGTGGTGATGGTGGTGGCAATGGTGGTGAGAACGTCAGTGGTAGTAATGGTAGTAATAGTAGTAGTAATGGTAGTAGTGGTGGCAGTTATTTTGGTAGTAATCGTGTTTGTAAATATTCTAAAGTCATCTTTTTGGCTCAAATGCAGCTCGCAGACATTCGGATCTGTATCTCCCATCTCTCACTCCACCTTGCTCTCCCTACACACAATCTTGCATAAACCCTGCGAGAAATAAATGTGGAGACGCGTGATGGATAGTGGAGGTTTACCAAAAGGCCTCTGTGGGGGGCACAATTTCTCATTACAACGCTCCACTTCCTGCTCTAAAACAGCCAATAAAATCGCGTATGCGAAAGCAGCAAAATCCCCGTCCCCGAAGCCTTTGATGAAGAACCCCGTGAATCAGTGGGAATCGACTGGAATCAATCTCAATCAGAGGAGTTTGGAAAACGGACGACTCTGCCATGCCACTCGGCATGGGTATCACGTGGCTGACTGCTTGACGTCACATCCCCTGCGGTCCCAGTGGCTTCCAGGTCGCCATGACGTGGAATCCTGACGGGATTTATGACGACGAAAAGAAAAACAAAAGTGAAAGAGAAAAAGGAAAAAATCTTACATGGATAAGCTCACGCTGACCTTTCTCTCGTCAAAAGGCCGGGAAAAAGTTCTTCCCTTCACTTGACAAATTTTAACGTTGTAAAATTTCCTCTACTCGGCAATAGGGGGGAAACGCTGGAAAACTAAAAAGAAGGGGACATTTGCACACAAAGCTGTAAAGAATAAAAAGGGGTGGTCAAGCAAGTTTGTGTGGAAAGAAAAGACTGCGGTAAAGAATAAAAAGGGGTGGTCAAGCAAGTTTGTGTGGAAAGAAAAGACAGCGGTAAAGAATAAAAAGAGGTGGTCAAGCAAGTTTGTGTGGAAAGAAAAGACAGCGGTAAAGAATAAAAAGGGGTGGTCAAGCAAGTTTGTGTGGAAAGAAAAGACTGCGGTAAAGAATAAAAAGAGGTGGTCAAGCAAGTTTGTGTGGAAAGAAAAGACAGCGGTAAAGAATAAAAAGGGGTGGTCAAGCAAGTTTGTGTGGAAAGAAAAGACTGCGGTAAAGAATAAAAAGGGGTGGTCAAGCAAGTTTGTGTGGAAAGAAAAGACGGCGGTAAAGAATAAAAAGGGGTGGTCAAGCAAGTTTGTGTGGAAAGAAAAGACTGCGGTAAAGAATAAAAAGGGGTGGTCAAGCAAGTTTGTGTGGAAAGAAAAGACAGCGGTAAAGAATAAAAAGAGGTGGTCAAGCAAGTTTGTGTGGAAAGAAAAGACAGCGGTAAAGAATAAAAAGGGGTGGTCAAGCAAGTTTGTGTGGAAAGAAAAGACTGCGGTAAAGAATAAAAAGGGGTGGACAAGCAAGTTTGTGTGGAAAGAAAAGACAGCGGTAAAGAATAAAAAGGGGTGGTCAAGCAAGTTTGTGTGGAAAGAAAAGACAGCGGTAAAGAATAAAAAGGGGTGGTCAAGCAAGTTTGTGTGGAAAGAAAAGACAGCGGTAAAGAATAAAAAGGGGTGGTCAAGCAAGTTTGTGTGGAAAGAAAAGACGGAAATGGAATGAAGAGGACGAGAACTTTATCGAAGAAGAAAAGAACAAAAACAAAAAACACTGTTGGGTTGGACAGTAGGAAACACAGGAAACCTGAAAAGAGAAAAGAACAAAAACAAAAAACACTGTTGGGTTGGACAGTAGGAAACACAGGACTCCTGACAAGAGAAAAGAACAAAAACAAAAAACACTGTTGGGTTGGACAGTAGGAAACACAGGACTCCTGACAAGAGAAAAGAAAGGGTAATGCCCTGTTGGAAACGTTACAATAAAACTTGCTTCCTTGCGTGCACGTGTTCGTGTTTGCACGTGTACGTGTTCGTGTTTGCACGTGTACGTATGCATGTTTGCACGTGTACGTGTTCGTGTTTGCACGTGTACGTATGGGTGTTTGCACGTGTACGTGTTCGTGTTTGCACGTGTACGTATGCGTGTTTGCACGTGTACGTATGCGTGTTTGCACGTGACCGTATGCGTGTTTGCATGTGTACGTATGCGAGTATAATTTTGTTTGAGTTTTTGTGTGCGTGTGTACGCGACCGTTTTTGCAATCATGTGTTTGTGAGTGCATATGTGTGTGTTTGTGTGTTTGTGTGTGTGTGTGTGCGTGTGTGTGTGTGTGCGCGCGTATATATATTAATTAGACGTGGCACTCGAGCATATGTAAAAGAGATATTCAGACAAACCCATACACATACACACACTCACATACATACATACGATCCCGCATACACACAGGCATTCACAAACACGCAAGCAAGCACACAGGCGTGTACACCACGACAACGGGCAGAATCTGGAGGCGCAACTGACCAATGAAAAGAGAGCTCACAAAAAGATGCCTGGCAAGTACCAAGCTACTTCGGTGCTCTAGCTACATACGTTACACTTATAGTAAAATATATAGGAATATAGGAAGATATAGGACCGGTTTAGAAATCTGGTATTCTGGTAATGCTGATCGGGTTTTACCGATAGCGCTCAGCCTGGCCGCACCCGCCACCCCGCCTGACTGACTTAGCCTGTCCGGGGAGTTTCACCTAAACCCGGACGCGTTACTTTTTGTCACGTTTGTGTCCAACATCAGCGTCGGGCCCTGGAGTCAGGGCGTAGAGATCACCCGTTGAGAGTTAAACGTGAGATGGAGTTAGAATATAAAGCTTCACCCGTTATTGATAAAAACTACGGCTACGGAACCTGCCGCCAGATTCTGCCCATTTTCACCCTGTGTATGCAGGCGTTCAGAAAAAAAGCATGGGACTGGTCTACAGAAAGAGCGAAAGGACACAGGCCGGGTGAGTGGCAGGGGACAGCGGTAGGAAGGGAAGGCACGCAACCAAGCACGCAAGTCTTGCACGACCCAGGTCCCTTTCCGCCATTGCGTGCAGCTGGAGTGGCCGCCGCCCCAAGATTACCAGCACCCCTGACTCATCAACAACCTCCCTCTACATCCATGAACACTTCCGGTGTATCGAGTTACGTGACCTGCCCTCGGCCTCAGGGCATGATGGAGAGACATGTGGGCTTTAGAGGCGGAATGGTGGAGATGGAGAGACATGTGGGCTTTAGAGGCGGAATGGTGGAGATGGAGAGACATGTGGGCTTTAGAGGCGGAATGGTGGAGATGGAGAGACATGTGGGCTTTAGAGGCGGAATGGTGGGGATGGAGAGACATGTGGGCTTTAGAGGCGGAATGGTGGGGATGCCAAAGTCGTATGGTGGCGAAAGTCCAATCCCTTCGGCCTAGGCAAGGAATGAACTCCCTTCCATTTGCATAATTATGTCCAAAATTATTCTTTGATAGGTATTTATTACTCATCAAGGTCACTTATGACAACGATTTCGCCCGCTCTCGCTAATGAGAGTCCAATCATTAGCAACAAATGCCAAAGGTTCATGGAAAAGGAAGGCAGGTTGCAATGGTGTGATGAACCTTGCCCTGGGTGCCGTGAGGCAGGAGGGACTCCTTGCCCTGGGTGCCGTGAGGCAGGTGGGACTCCTTGCTCTGGGTGCCGTGAGGCAGGAGGGACTCCTTGCCCTGGGTGCCGTGAGGCAGGAGGGACTCCTTGCCCTGGGTGCCGTGAGGCAGGAGGGAAACCTTGCCCTGGATGCCGTGAGGCAGGAGGGACTCCTTGCCCTGGATGCCGTGAGGCAGGAGGGAGGGACTCCTTGCCCTGGATGCCGTGAGGCAGGTGGGACTCCTTGCCCTGGGTGCCGTGAGGCAGAAGGGACTCCTTGCCCTGGATGCCGTGAGGCAGGAGGGACTCCTTGCCCTGGGTGCCGTGAGGCAGGAGGGACTCCTTGCCCTGGGTGCCGTGAGGCAGGAGGGACTCCTTGCCCTGGATGCCGTGAGGCAGGAGGAACTCCTTGCCCTGGATGCCGTGAGGCAGGAGTGACTCCTTGCCCTGGATGCCGTGAGGCAGGAGTGACTCCTTGCCCTGGATGCCGTGAGGCAGGAGTGACTCCTTGCCCTGGGTGCCGTGAGGCAGGAGGGACTCCTTGCCCTGGATGCCGTGAGGCAGGAGGAACTCCTTGCCCTGGATGCCGTGAGGCAGGAGGGACTCCTTGCCCTGGATGCCGTGAGGCAGGAGGGACTCCTTGCTCTGAATGCCGTGAGGCAGGAGTGACTCCTTGCCCTGGGTGCCGTGAGGCAGGAGGGACTCCTTGCCCTGGATGCCGTGAGGCAGGAGGGACTCCTTGCCCTGGGTGCCGTGAGGCAGGAGGGACTCCTTGCTCTGGGTGCCGTGAGGCAGGAGGGACTCCTTGCCCTGGGTGCCGTGAGGCAGGAGGGACTCCTTGCCCTGGGTGCCGTGAGGCAGGAGGGAAACCTTGCCCTGGATGCCGTGAGGCAGGAGGGAGGGACTCCTTGCCCTGGATGCCGTGAGGCAGGAGGGAGGGACTCCTTGCCCTGGATGCCGTGAGGTAGGTGGGACTCCTTGCCCTGGGTGCCGTGAGGCAGAAGGGACTCCTTGCCCTGGGTGCCGTGAGGCAGGAGGGACTCCTTGCCCTGGGTGCCGTGAGGCAGGAGGGACTCCTTGCCCTGGATGCCGTGAGGCAGGAGGAACTCCTTGCCCTGGATGCCGTGAGGCAGGAGGGACTCCTTGCCCTGGATGCCGTGAGGCAGGAGGAACTCCTTGCCCTGGATGCCGTGAGGCAGGAGGGACTCCTTGCCCTGGATGCCGTGAGGCAGGAGGGACTCCTTGCTCTGAATGCCGTGAGGCAGGAGTGACTCCTTGCCCTGGGTGCCGTGAGGCAGGAGGGACTCCTTGCCCTGGATGCCGTGAGGCAGGAGGGACTCCTTGCCCTGGATGCCGTGAGGCAGGAGTGACTCCTTGCCCTGGGTGCCGTGAGGCAGGAGGGACTCCTTGCCCTGGATGCCGTGAGGCAGGAGGGACTCCTTGCCCTGGATGCCGTGAGGCAGGAGGGACTCCTTGCCCTGGATGCCGTGAGGCAGGAGGGACTCCTTACTCTGAATGCCGTGAGGCAGGAGTGACTCCTTGCCCTGGGTGCCGTGAGGCAGGAGGGACTCCTTGCCCTGGATGCCGTGAGGCAGGAGGGACTCCTTGCCCTGGATGCCGTGAGGCAGGAGGGACTCCTTGCTCTGAATGCCGTGAGGCAGGAGTGACTCCTTGCCCTGGGTGCCGTGAGGCAGGTGGGACTCCTTGCCCTGGATGCCGTGAGGCAGGAGTGACTCCTTGCCCTGGGTGCCGTGAGGCAGGAGGGACTCCTTGCCCTGGGTGCCGTGAGGCAGGAGTGACTCCTTGCCCTGGGTGCCGTGAGGCAGGAGGGACTCCTTGCCCTGGATGCCGTGAGGCAGGAGGGACTCCTTGCCCTGGATGCCGTGAGGCAGGAGGGACTCGCTCCACGGAGAGAGGAGGCGGGTTTCCCAGGACTACGACCTCCTAGCAGAGGCAATGGAAAAGTCGTTTCCGGGCTATTTTTGTGCGATCGCTGTAATCATACAGGAGTCGGCATCTATTTTAAAGCAGAAACAAAAAGCAGGCGGTGTCTGGTGTGGGAAGCGGATTGATTACAAGGATGGACTGACTGTATTGATTACAAGGATGGACTGACTGGATTGATGACAAGGATGGACTGACTGGATTGATGACAAGGATGGACTGAATGGATTGATTACCAGGATGGACTGACTGGATTGATGACAAGGATGGACTGACTGGATTGATGACAAGGATGGACTGACTGGATTGATGACAAGGATGGACTGACTGGATTGATTACAAAGATAGACTGACTGGATTGATGACAAGGATGAACTGTCTGGATTGATTACAAGGATGGACTGACTGGATTGATGACAAGGATGGACTGACTGGATTGATGACAAGGATGGACTGACTGGATTGATTACCAGGATGGACTGACTGGATTGATTACAAGGATGGACTGACTGGATTGATTACAAGGATGGACTGACTGGATTGATGACAAGGATGGACTGACAGGATTGATTACCAGGATGGACTGACTGGATTGATGACAAGGATGGACTGACTGGATTGATGACAAGGGTGGACTAACTGGATTGATTACCAGGATGGACTGACTGGATTGATGACAAGGATGGACTGACTGGATTGATGACAAGGATGGACTGACTGGATTGATGACAAGGATGGACTGACTGTATTGATGACAAGGATGGACTGACTGGATTGATGACAAGGATGGACTGACTGGATTGATGACAAGGATGGACTGACTGGATTGATTACAAGGATGGGCTGACTGGATTGATGACAAGGATGGACTGACTGGATTGATGACAAGGATGGACTGACTGGATTGATTACCAGGATGGACTGACTGGATTGATTACAAGGATGGACTAACTGGATTGATGACAAGGATGGACTGACTGGATTGATGACAAGGATGGACTGACTGGAGTGATGACAAGGATGGACTGACTGGATTGATTACAAGGATGGACTGACTGGATTGATGACAAGGATGGACTGACTGGATTGATGACAAGGATGGACTGACTGTATTGATTAACAGGATGGACTGACTGGATTGATGACAAGGATGGACTGACTGGATTGATGACAAGGATGGACTGACTGGATTGATGACAAGGATGGACTGACTGGATTGATTACAAAGATAGACTGACTGGATTGATGACAAGGATGAACTGTCTGGATTGATTACAAGGATGGACTGACTGGATTGATGACAAGGATGGACTGACTGGATTGATGACAAGGATGGACTGACTGGATTGATTACCAGGATGGACTGACTGGATTGATTACAAGGATGGACTGACTGGATTGATTACAAGGATGGACTGACTGGATTGATGACAAGGATGGACTGACAGGATTGATTACCAGGATGGACTGACTGGATTGATGACAAGGATGGACTGACTGGATTGATGACAAGGGTGGACTGACTGGATTGATTACCAGGATGGACTGACTGGATTGATGACAAGGATGGACTGACTGGATTGATGACAAGGATGGACTGACTGGATTGATGACAAGGATGGACTGACTGTATTGATGACAAGGATGGACTGACTGGATTGATGACAAGGATGGACTGACTGGATTGATGACAAGGATGGACTGACTGGATTGATTACAAGGATGGGCTGACTGGATTGATGACAAGGATGGACTGACTGGATTGATGACAAGGATGGACTGACTGGATTGATTACCAGGATGGACTGACTGGATTGATTACAAGGATGGACTAACTGGATTGATGACAAGGATGGACTGACTGGATTGATGACAAGGATGGACTGACTGGATTGATGACAAGGATGGACTGACTGGATTGATTACAAGGATGGACTGACTGGATTGATGACAAGGATGGACTGACTGGATTGATGACAAGGATGGACTGACTGGATTGATGACAAGGATGGACTGACTGGATTGATGACAAGGATGGACTAACTGGATTGATTACAAGGATGGACTGACTGGATTGATGACAAGGATGGACTGACTCGATGATTTATTACAAGGATGGACTGACTGGATGTTGCGAATGATTGCTGGACTGACTGGATGTTGCGAATGATTTCTGGACTGACTGGATGTTACGAATGATTGCTGGACTGACTGGATGTTGCGAATGATTGCTGGACTGACTGGATGTTGCGAATGATTGCTGGACTGACTGGATGTTGCGAATGATTGCTGGACTGACTGGATGTTGCGAATGATTGCTGGACTGACTGGATGTTGCGAATGATTGCTGGACTGACTGGATGTTGCGAATGATTGCTGGACTGACTGGATGTTGCGAATGATTGCTGGACTGACTGGATGTTGCGAATGATTGCTGGACTGACTGGATGTTGCGAATGATTGCTGGACTGACTGGATGTTGCGAATGATTGCTGGACTGACTGGATGTTGCGAATGATTTCTGGACTGACTGGATGTTGTGAATGATTGCTGAACTGACTGGATGTTGCGAATGATTGCTGGACTGACTGGATGTTGCGAATGATTTCTGGACTGACTGGATGTTGTGAATGATTGCTGGACTGACTGGATGTTGCGAATGATTGCTGGACTGACTGGATGTTGCGAATGATTGCTGGGATCACTAAAAAAACGGAAACACCTTTTCGATTCCCTTTGCCTGTCATACAATTGTGCGGGGACATCCTCCTCTGGAGTCTCACTCGCGACGAGCTCAGTCGCGCGTTGCAAGTTCCGCATGGGGCCCAGTGTGAGGAGGCAGCTAATGACCCTTCCTACCCAGAGTGCACTGCGTTTGAATAACTTACAGCTGAACGTCCATTTGAACTTTTTGTTATTTGGCTGCAGTGAATGTTTGGGTATTCTTTTGAAACTGAAGAAACCGTGTTCACAAAAAATGCAGATACAAATGAATATTGCAGTTTGTCGATGTGACGATGCAAGTTCTTCAAGAGAATAGAAAACTATAGCGTCATTGAAGACATTTGTCCTATGACAACTCGTCTTTTCAGTAACCATGATCGAGGGCTGTATTTAAGAAAAAACGTCCAATTTAAAGTTATGCCATCTTGAGAGGAAAAGGCCTTTGGAAGTTGAATACCTCCCTGCTTCGAAATAAAGAATATACGCAAGTAGTTAAAAATACCATGCAGGAATGCAGTGAACTATATGCTGCACTTCCTTACAATAGAAAGAGTCTCAACAACATTTTGTACGATAATCTGCAGCTCACAATCTCTTGGAAACTCTTTCTATACAACACTTATGGTTATAAGAGGGAATACAATCCAATCCGCCCAGAAATTAAAGAAAGAAAGCATTGAGAGAGAAAATAAATTAAATCTGTATATATATTTTCGCTGTCTGTGTGTGTGTGTGTGTGTGTGTGTGTGTGTGTGTGTGTGTGTGTGTGTGTGTGTGTGTGTGTGTGTGTGTGTGTGTGTGTGTGTGTGTGTGACACTCATACGTTTCCACAGTTTTATTCCGATCGACTTTAAACTTGGGATGGGGTTAGATGTGGGCCTGGGTCAGGTCATAGTGGGGTTAAAAAATGGTGTCGCCATGGTAACCGGAAGTGGGCACAAACAAAATGGCCGCCGAAAACTCAAAGTGCTCCGATTTGACCGAAATTTGGTGTATGGGTAGGTAAAGTCAAATGATGAAGATCTGTGAACACATTTTTGGTTATGGTTATGTAATGAGAAAAAAAAATGGCGGCTGAAGAATTTGGCTTTGTATGTGGCTTTGATGCTTTGCGCATTGCCTAGCCGCGAAGCGGCTAGTGAAGAAATAAAATCATTACATCAAGAACTTAACGACGAAAAGAGTGTTACAAACAAAGCAGTGATTAAGGTACTTAAGAAAAGCCAAATACACATTGAAATAAGAAAAAGTAAGACAAAAGATTTAATGATACGATCTCGAATACGTTGGTATGAAAAAGGGGAAAATGCTTTTTTTTTTCACTTGGAAAAGCGTAACTATACTGAGAAGACAGTAAGCAAACTAATACAATCAAATGGCCCGGAAATAACTGAACCGAGCAAAATTCTAAATGAACTGCACAACTATTACAAAAATCTTCATATTGGAATTCACAGTCAAAATAGTCAGTGGTATGATAACAGTGATAAGAATGAAATCATTGTAATTAATGATAAAGGCCGTGAAGCTCTTGAAGGTAAAATACAGTACGAGGAAATAGCTTGTTATGGAGACCGGATGTACATGGTTTTCGTTTGGCTTTTGGTGGTTGTAAAGGACTGTTCTCTCTTTTGCGCTTCTATACTGCTCTGTTCTGTCTTCCACGTTGGTTTTCATTCCGTTTTTGCACCGTCCTTTTTCTGCCCTGTTAGCAGGGGTTTTAAACTGTATTCTAACTTTATCCTTTTAGTCTTGAGATGCTTTTGTTGCACGTGGTATTTGAGGTTCCTTTCGTGAGTTTCTATTAAATTATTAATTTTTGTTAACGGGGACGAGGATTGCCTTCTTATCGTGAAAAGCCGTGGGCGTATATATATATATATATATATATATATATATATATATATATATATATATATGTGTGTGTGTGTGTGTGAGTGTTTTGACGATAAAAAAACCCAGAGAAGAAACCTGAGATGACCCGGCCACATTTGTCTGTTCTAGCGTTTTACCTTTTCTTTTTTTGGGGCGAGACGCGGCGACCGGCTGTCTGGTGGGCTGAATTTTTTTAATGCTGTATACAGGGGTGGAGCGTTTAGTGTTATATTACTAGAGTATGTTACTTTATCGTTACATCTATGTAAATGTTGGTTTGCCATTTCAAACTCTAGTGAAGGTGAATATATTTTATTAAAAGTTTCCCCTTTGTTTGTGTGTTTCTTTTTACTCGGCTCGAGATAATGGCTGCCACCCTTTCTTTTAAATCCCCTCCTAGACAGGAGTTTTATGTTTGTCATTTTCTCTTTGGACCAGATGCAGCCACCCTTGGTAATTTTAGAATAAACATCTTTTTAGTTAATTTTAACCTGTGTTACAGATTGTTTTCGAGCCCTTTTAAACTCTCCTCCGTGTGAGATGGGAACTTTTATTTTCACACCGTAACATTAGAATTTTGAAAGTTCTTCTGGAAAGACGTCGGCAAAATAATTCTACAAGCAGTCAATGAATCATATGCCGATAAACAATTTTTTTTTGTACAAAGAGGAGTGATTTTATATATATACAAAAAACATCAAAGATAGAAACTACCCCAAAAACTGGCGCCCAATAACACTCCTCAATACTGTATATAAAATTGCAGCTACTTGTGTCGCCAACAGACTTAGAACAGCTAT